>JAOTQH010123875.1:0-15722 GCA_025631255.1 Cornus kousa | reverse complement strand
AATAAATAAATAAATAAAACATCATTTATGTTGTATATATAAGTCTATTAAGTTTAAAAATATAATCAAATAAGGGCATAATAATAATAAAATAAATAAATAAATAAAACATCATTTATGTTGTATATATAAGTCTATTAAGTTTAAAAATATAATCAAATAAGGGCTTATAATGTGTATATAACTTCGTTAAGTTTGAAAAATGAGTAAAGTAGTGTTTGAAGTCACTATTAAGATTTAAAATTATGAAAAATCGTATATATCTCTTCTGATAATACCCTTATATATATATATATATATATTATAGTTATTTTACATTTAATTAGTTTTTTACCTAATAATTAGTATTTAAGTTATTGCTTACTCCAAAATTGAATGTTAGAATCTTTTTAAAACGTAAATGGGATTATATAATTTATATAAATACCATACAAGTGTTTTTCGCTTGGAACCCCTAAATTTATAAATAAATGGGTCAATGAATCCAATTTTGATTTGGATTCGAAATAATTAAGATGCAAATTGAAACATTCTAATTGGATAACTACTTAACAATTGGAATATGATAAATTGTTAGTTGAACAAATCAACTATAAATTATAGTCGATCTAATCCAAATTCATATTGAACCCTACTATATATATATATTTATTTATTTATTTATTTATTTATGTGTTTTACATGACTTTGACAAACAAAGCAACCCTAGTAACCTTAAAAGGCAAGCAAGAGATTAATGGAAAGATAAGGGGCATATGGGGATCCATGAAAACGCGTCTGTGATAAGGATATTGGTTTGACATTCTTTAAGAAGTTTGTTATTAATTAGGAAAAAAAGAAGTTTGTTATTAATTTAATGTTCATTTCTTTTAAAGCATATATAAAAAAAATGGAGCTTATCCAATTATAGCATAGTTGGTCGGCTTTTTTGTCCATTTATGCATAGACGAAAAATAATGATAATAATAATAACACAGTAAAAAAAGATAAAGGTAGAAAGAAGAATTGACTGATAATATATTTTAATCTTATCTATACAGTACTCAGTAAAAAGGACAAAAGAAGAAAGAAGAATTGACTGATAATAAAATTTAATCTTATCATATACAGTACTCCGTAACTTAACTTTACAACACATAAAGGAATATAGATATAAACTTTACATTACTGATGGATTTTTATTAGCCCATTGTCATATAAGTTTTCAAGAAAATACTTTGTCAAGTTAATTTGAATTTCTTTACCTTTCTTTTACGGCAGATCTGCATTCCAAATTCTTTTTAATTTCACGAACTCAAAATTTAGCTCAACAAGTTACACTATCAAAGTATTTTCGTGATATCTTTTTTATCTTTACGAGGTCAGTGTTCAAGTTTGGAAAAGAGTAAATGGGAGCATGAATTTTTTATATCTAAATTGAATCCGGATAAGTGATAATCTGTGAAGTTCAAACCAGCTGAAATATACATACATATATATAGAGAGAATAAATTAAGAAGAGCAAAAAATAAGAGAAATAAATTTTTACACAATTTCATGTGCACCACTCACAAAGAGTAATGCAGTGTGGAAAATGTCTTCAGAAAAAATCATCAGTACAAATACAACAGCAACATCCACTCTATTTGTATGTTTTTTCATATTTCAAGATTTCAGTCATATCCAATGCTACTCCAAAGAATGTATCCCAGGGAAAAAACCATATCATGAGGTTCCACTAAGCCAGCTCACAAAATTGTGCAACCCCCTTGCTCCCTGCAATGATCAGTTCATCAATCAAATACATGAATTTGAAATATATATATATATATATATATATTTCAAAATAAAAAACAATTGCTCCATTAGAAGAAACATAAAATGATTCTTGCACTGAAATAACAATCAGCGAATCTAATTTTGAGCGAGGGCTTTTTGAAAATGTGTTTTTTGTCTTGTAAATTCAATGAATAAAAAATCCAATTTGTGTTGATATGTAAAAGAGAGGACAACCTACTTCTTAACCTCTTCATAGCGGCTTAACGATTCCTGAAATTTAAGCCATTGAGGACCGGTCTCCTGCAGGTTTACATTCTTTGGCCCTGAAAGATAAGCCTGAACCACAAACTGTAGACTTCTTTCTCTGGTTATGAACAAGATAGTCAGTGAATCGGTCAGGGACATTAGACTAAAAATGCTAGTAACAAATGGATGATATTTTATACTAGTGAACAAACCTACCTTCCTTCATATTGTGATAACCAAGCCAAATAGGCCGCACCAAAGTACATTGAAACAAACGGCCGGGTTAGATCCTCAACTTTCTCAACTGAGTAAGCCTTGTAGCCCAAGTCCCTAGAGATTAGGGTGCAGAAGATTCAAGCACAATTCAGCATTGGAATAAAAGATGAGAAGGTGGTGATTGAATACTAGAAAAAGGTATAAAAAATTTAACTACATACTTAACATACAAGCATATTACGGTTACAAAATTGATCTAATATGCAATTTTAATTTGAGATAAACTTGGTGATCAACATCTTGAATGACATGACCACTAAAATGCTAGGGGGAATTGAGATGCAGTCAATTCATTTTGGTGAGCTGATCCAATTACCATACAGGAACCCAAAATAACCAAATTGCTACCAAAAGCGTCAACCAAAACTATAAGTTAAAAGAACAAAAGGAAATTTAACTTATGCCTCTATGTAGTGTAAATTTTCAGTTTTGATCACAGTATTTACATACTTGTAAAGCCAGCAAGCTGTGGGGTAGTCAATTCCCGTTAAGCCAGTACGTGCTCCAGATCCATTAACAAAACGCATGCTAACAATCTCGGCAAGAGCACATAAAACCGTCTGCAGACAAAGTGAGTTTCAGGAAGGATGAGAAAAAAAAACAAAAGGTAAAAAGTTACGAACACAAATATAACGAGGAAAAAATAAAACTGAGAAACTGAAGCTAACCATTGACAAAAGGAAAATGCCAGAAAGCTACTACCCTCTTGGCTTCTCCTACCTCATGTCTCCTATTAGTACATAATAAGCACATTTTTCTATGTAGAGTTGTCAAACAAGTGTTGTTCCTTGAAGAACAAATAGTATTTGGTGACGCAGTATATAAACCAGTCTTCATAAATATATTTTTTTCCATAAACAAATCATTCCTAAATTTTTATGTCTACTTGTAAAATGCTCAAAATTTGAATTTTGGCTAAAAGCCCTGCTTGGCCCAAATCCCTACCACTGAAAACTACTTTTTAGTTGTTACCAAACACAATTAAAGGTGAATTTTCAAACCAAAAGCACTTTCAAACAAACTTTCAATTGCAATGCCAAACATGCTCTTAATACTATTCTTGGTTATATAGTGGTTTCCGTTAGCATGTAACTCCAATTTTTGAGTGAACCGCTAACCTCAACTCTGCAACCAGGAGAACAAAACTGAAGGGGAAAATTATGTTATTGTTTTGGCTGCCAAGAAAAAAGATGGACAATAAATTAAAAGCACCTGTCTAATTTAATTTTATTTTTTCTTTCAAAGCTCTTCCATTTCATTGGCAGCAAGAAGTGGTTGCAAGATAACACAATGTGCTCCGTTAAATTCTGTCTTAGTCAACATCATTTAAATAACATAGTAAAAAAGTCTCATACAAAAAAAACACTAGAAGAATTAAAACAAAGCATTTTATCTTCTTTTATTGAATAGAATAAGGATGACAACTAATGAAATTAACTTTATATTATGTAATGAAGACAATCGTAGTGCAAACCTGAAAAATAGGATGTCCTAAGCTGAGGCAAGGAATGTTTCACGAGTAAACAAAGGAAACACTATTTCCCATAAACTGACATTTTCTGACATTTTTGTATGTCAAACAGGGATCTAGGCATTTTTTCTCTCATATAGTGGTATGTGGCTGACTTAGACACTCTTTCCTTCAGGCTTTCGATGTAACAGTATAGCTACATATAATGGTGGGACTATAACCAAGAGGGAACACCTAAATTTTTTAAATTTTCTTCAAAGAATTATAAAAAAACACACATACAGAGTGACATCTTATTTGCAAGGTGCACGACTCTTCACAAGCAAAACCATATACTTATACTTATCAAAAAAAAAAAAAACCATATACTTACAGATTTAATTCCTTTTGTACTGAAGTGCTTTGAGGCAATGATTTCCGCAACCGCCTGCAAGAAAAAACCAATGATTTGATTTCACAAGGTGACACTTTTCATAATCTCTCTTTTATTCAGTGGCAACCATTTACAGAATCAGCAGTAAGGTTGTATTAATGTTACTGAATGAGGATTTAGGGAAAAAAAGATGTTACTGAATGACGGACTTATCGTTACAGCTGCAAAGATGGTATTAAAGATGAAACACACATAAAAGCTACAAACTTGTTGAACAATATTGAATATATATTCCTACTACTTTTATATTGCGCGTAACAAATCCCAGGAAAGCAATGTGATTCTTCTTTCCCATACACAAGGATGGTGGGAATATTTTTTAAACCATTTCCAGATTCACTTATCTACCGCGCATAGCTATTGGAATAAATAAAATACTGTTGAACTGAATCCTCAGACGCTTCTGCTGGATTTCAACCGCATATCCCACAAAAAGAAATGGTATTCTGGATATGAAAATATACACACACACATGCATATATGTGTGTGTGTGATAATCACTCTGGATAAATGACGCCAAATCATTCTTCCTAAAAAAGTTGGACCATATTATGAATTTTTTAGCTTTCATTTTCTGTAGGATACTTCTGGGGATTTTGTCAAATGTTCTTTAAGTGTGACTAGTTTAAGCAACTAAGCAAGTTAATTCAGTCAAACTCTAATTTAAATTCTATAAATAATCTTCATAAATCCTATTTTTTGTCTGACCATCATCTTATTCAAATAGACTATGTTCAAAAATTAAACATAGATTACATCCATTACTTTCCAAGATTTAGGTTGATGTCCTTGAAAAGATACAGGAATCTACAATATATTGTCGTATATAAGAATCGGGACTTTGAAGGGAAAATGCGTCACACTCAAGGAGAATTATGCATCCCATATTCAGACTTCAGAGTAAACGTTTGGACTTATTTCAAAATTGAAGACACCGTTCAGAAAATAAAGAAACTATATATATATATATATATATATATATATATATATATGATGTTATGTTGGAGACATGGCATTCAATTTATAGCATTTCCAGTGAACATCACAAGGGAACTTTTCTTAGGAGACCAAAATGAAGCATACAGATAATCTGGCCCATTTGACTAAAATCACTATCTGGAGAGGAAATGCTTATTGAATTATGAAGTAGGCCTATGAAAGAAACTGATAATCATGTAAAGATAATTGTTCATTGCATCATTTACTGACGGAGAGAAAAAAAAAAAAAAAAAAATCTTGATAGTGAATCATTGTATGGATATTTCAAAGTTCAATCTTATTTCCAGCATTTGATGAATATATTCATTTTATTTTGCTTATATGTTGGTGATCCAGAGTTGGAGTCAAATGCCTAGATATACATGTCTAGTCCAAATGAATATGTTTAAGTAACTTGTACCACTCGGGAAGGTTTTGGTGGCCTTGCTACAATTTGTAACATGATACTTTACTGGTTACTGTATATTATGCAAAAAGATAGCAAAATAGGAGACTTTAAATCAACAATAGAATCACGGGACCTCATTTTTTCATGCCAAAACTGAGTAAAACTAGACAACCAACTACTTTATACAACTGCCAAAGGAGTTAGGTTATCAATAGGCCTTCGTATCAATAAAGCTGAAAATTGAGAGCACAGAAAGACAACTACAAAAATGTTAAAAACTGCAAAAGGCAAAATTCGTTAATCAGAGCATATAAAATTATTCATTTGTCAATAGAAAAGAGTGTATCCTCATTGATCGCGATAAGTAGTCCCAAATTCCCAGACTAAAAAATACCATAAAATTTTTAATAGTTGTTTATACGCATTAAAAGTTACCTTTGCGAAAGTGGAAATCTAAAAGGGTAAAAAAAAATGCATAGCTTTTTGTGGTGAAATTTAGGATACATCAGAAGAAAACAGAATTTCACATTCCATACAACAAAAGACAATTAATTATCAGCTTCCGTTCACTTGCAAAAGACAATGAACAGAAAATGAAAACAATTTTCAATTGTTTCCATAATGTCACTGATAAGAAAGACATCATATTTTAGTTGATATTTATTGATGTCCCCACTCCTTTTGGAGGCAGGACTATTCCCTTTGGGCACCTGCAATCAGTCCCATCGCAACTGCTGATATATAACACTTTTATACAAGTTGAAATTCAACTCTCACAATTATTTCAGCAGGTCATAGTAAACGTCCAAAGTATAAGTGATGTTTGTCAGGGGGTCATGAAAATTTATGCATCCCTAATGGCATAAACTGCATTATAATAAAATGTATAACAGCACAATAAAGCAGCAGGAGAAGCATTCCCCACATCAATTTTTAATAATCACACACAGCTAATAATTTTTTGGTTGAATTGAAAAAAAAAACGAACCCCTCATACTATTTGGCTATTGCAAAGAACCCCTTGAACTCAATTTCATGCCAGAAAACCACCCACATCTACCTTAACTGAAAATAAACCCCTTACTGTCAAATTGCCATTAAAAAAAAGTTTAACGGAAACACCATTTATTTGGGATGTGCCACTATACCCTTTTATTATTTCATTAACATAAATAAATAAATATATATATAATAAGGTCATTCTGATAATTTCTAGTGGCCCTTAATGGTGATTTAATGGCAAGGGAACAGTTTGTAACATATTTGATGGTTCAAGTACTGTAGGTAAGGCAAGGTAATAGAATGATAAGAACAAAAGCTCCAGCTGATTAGATATATCAGGGGGTTATTTGGCATGAAATTTACTTCGGGGGTAGCTACAAAAATTGTACAGTAATAGTACTAGGGATTCTTTTTACAATTTACCCTAATCTATTTCGTATGTCCATATTTTTATAATCTTACCCTCATTTCTGCCCGTGAGAGATAGGGCTTCATCTGACCATCATGAGAAAATCGCACCTTTCCCTTCTTCTCTCCAGATTGGTTCCACTCTTTACTAACAGTGGGATTATTCCACATCCCCTCCATATCTTCTGGAGAAGCTCTAGAGTCCCATGTTGTATTACCGGAACCTGCTCCCTCATGTAAAGAAAGTAAGTAGACATTCTAGCCATATAAAGACGAAAGAACGATTACATTCTAAATCATGGTAGAAAGAATTGAACAAGAAAGATAAAATTATTAACAAGATCTGTATGATTATCTATTAAATAAATAAGAGAACAGCTAAAAAAGCATCAAATATTGGATATTAAGGTTCAACTCAAAAGAAGGTAGTTGTAAGTCGCATCTAGATCAAATAAATCAACATGAATTATTTATAAACTTTTCTTCGAAAAAAATAATAAAGAAAATATAAAACAAGAAATTGAAGTATTTGCATCAGATATAACATCTGTTATCTTGTTTGCATAGATCTTGTTTTATCTCCACAATATCTTTCTTAAAATTAATTAAAAATGCGGTTTATTGACATTAAAGGGGTAAGATAATGTAACACCAACTAAAAAAATTGTAAAAGCAAAAATATGCAATATGACAAAAGAAGTTAATGAAGTATCCAAGAGATCTTATTCTTTCTATTTGGTATTTATTGTACTTAGCATATCAATTGTAAATAGATCACCCTGATAACGACATATGCAGATATAACTTAGGAATTGCTAATGGTGATGAGATAAGCAATTAAAACTAGCTTCAGTTAGGCTATTATAGTTATTACGATTAAGCTTCAGTTTAGATATTATACTTCTCAGGGACAGAGCCATTGTAGGCTGAGGGGGCAGCCGGCCTGGCCCCGCCAAGTGTGTGTGTGTATTTTGTCTATATTTTTGTGAAATTTTAAAAATGCGCCCCTGAAAACTTTCTATTTCTAAAAATATCTCTATTTTTTTTCTTTCCTTTCCTCTTTTACTCTTCAAATTCCTTTGATTTCCTTAAAAAAAAAAAAAAAAAAAAAAGTCACATTCCCTTAATTCAAACCCTGATTTTATCTCCAAAGTTCTCTCTCTTTTTTCTTTTTTTTCTTCTTGTTGTTGTTGTTGTTTTTTTTTTTTTTTTTTCCTCTTCTTCTTATTTAAATTTATTACTGCAATTTTGTATTTTTTAATTTTTCTTTACTGTGGTTTTTTGCAAATAATGACATACTATTTGAATCTTGATTAACACACCGTTACTGCACTTCTATTTTTCAAATTATTATCAGTATTAGTTGTCATAGTTGAAAAAAAAAATTACTTTATATCCCCTCTGAAGTAAAATTCTGGCTCCATCACTAATACTTCTTATTATCTAAATTTATATTGAGTTATTGAAGAAAATTCATATGTTGAGATTGTACAAGCTGAATAACACAATTAGCAGGGAAATTTTACATTTTACTAAGCTTAGCCTCATGATGTTCCTCGACCAACACTTTAACACTTCAACTAGATATTTTAGATCAACTAAGCTGTTAAACACTCAAAAGTTTCTTGGAACACAATATAATGCAAATAATATAATATGTATGTACATCATATAAGTAGCCATAAATTGCTTTAAGAAGGTCACCTGGCATTTTTGAAGCTTGAGTCGCAGGAGCAGGATTATTCGCGAAAGGACTAACTTCCAAAACTTTTCTGAAAAACAATGATACATTAGGCAGTTAATATCAGCAGTGATGTTTCCATTATTTTTAGATACACTATTTTCTTCTTGCAAGCCATAGATCAAACTTAGTGATTACATGCATAGTTGTATAGATCCTTCCCAATGTATCATTCTTAGCAATTAACATGATAGATATTTCTAGCAGTGGATTATAATCATGTACCTTCAGTTCAAATGAATAATACATTCTATATTCTAACTTATATTAAGGATAAAAGCACCTGCGAATATGATTATTCCAATTAGTTTATATAAGACTCTGTTCAGTGGATATGGTAAATTAAGTACTCATGAGACATGTACAGGTTTTGGCTGACAAATAGACGTGAAGATTATATGTTCATAATATTAAAATATATGTATAAACTAAACTTCATGATTATTACCAAGGGAGTTGTAGCTTAGTGGTATCTCCTCTACCTCTCAAAGAGGAAGGTGAGAGTTCAAGTGCCCATAGGGGCAAATGAGTGCGTGTGTTTCTTGCCAAGGAAAAAAAATATCCATCATTATCATTTCCAAAATTGTTGGCCCAACTATGCCGTCTTACCCTAATGCACAATAAAAAACATAGACATAAACTTTTTTGCTCATCTTCTTCTTTTTTGTAAATATCAATTTAATTTTAACAAAAGAGAAGTATAAGCACAACAAAACTAACAGTAAAACAATATACATATCCAATAGATGGTGTATTGGTGGAAAAAGAAAAGCTATACGAAGTTTGCATTTTTTTTTATAGATAAGAGTGTGAGACTAACACACCACTGTGTTCTATTTGGGAATTGATCCCTAAACGTGGAGGAGATACTACTCAATCTAATGCTTGGTGATAAAATTTGCATTTTTCATCAAGGAAACATAAAAACAATTTGAACTTTTCAACCCAAATTATCAAATATTCAGATGATCTGCATGTTCAACTGTCTCATGAAAATTTCTAAAAAAAAAAAAAAAGAAAGACATTTTCAATAAACCAAATTAAGTTTATTTTTTACTTAGAAACATAACAAATATATATTTAAAAAATAATAATAAATAAAATAAAATAAAATAAAGAAAAGGGCATCCAAGCAAATCTCACTATGCAAGTTCATTAATTTTTCATCAGATACACCAAATTCTTCATTGGACAGACTTACATACAATAAAGCTTCTTGTGCACTTTTGTTATTGTTGTGTTTTTTTTTTTTCCCTAGAAAGTCAACTAGTTACTTGTGAATTGTTACATGGACTCCATTGTGGATGTCAGCCATCTCATGCTGCGAAATGTCAATATGTGTACTTCAGGATGAAGCGAAGGAGGTAACAAGGTTTGTGAGAATGCCAGACTAGATGTAAATCTGAAGCTAATATTATATAAGATTAAGCAACCACCTGGATGGTAGGCTTTCCTTGACAGAAAGATACCGTTTCCAATACGGTAGAGTTGATTTATGAGTTGCCTTTTTTGTACCACCTTTATAAGCTCTCACTATGAACTCTTCAGTTCTTTCTCTGCAGAAATAATTCTTTGTTAGAACTTGCACACCAACAAAACTCAAGATAGAAATTGTAAAAATCTATATTCCAATAAAATATTGCTGGTAAAGGAAAATTTGTAAAGAGAAACAGAAGAAACTGTACACAAATAAGAGGGGAAAATGAAATCAAAATCTGTAACTTACTTTTGGCTAAAATTTGATAACCACTTAAGGTAGGCAGCACCAAAATATACGTTTATGAAAGGTCTGTACAAAAGATTTGAATTCCCTTCCACTCCATATGCCTGGTAACCCACCTCCCTGCAAGCAAGTTTGGTTTTAACTTTATTTCACCAAAACGAATTGCTACTCTTAGCTGGGAGTTACACCCTCAGATCAGAATCAGAGCATTAATTAGTACCTGACCAACCACTCTGCAGTTTTTGGCAAAATTTGCATGATCCCCATAGTTACCTCTTTGGTTTTTTTATTATACCGTGTAGAAAGAGGCTGCCTGTCACTTTCAAGTTCAGCAAGGGCACAAATCATGTCCTGCAGAACATGAATATAATTCTAACTTGTAAAACTCAAGTTAAGATTGATAGCAACTCAATTTTTAAATTTACTATGAATATCCAAGAGATAAAGCAGCTAATGCGAACTAGCAATGTCATAAGGTGATCCACCACCTTTTCTGTATAAAGACCCGAAGCACATTGCACAGGGAAAACTAAGCCTCTTCTGAGATGATTAAGAGTGAAATTTCTATCTATTATGCAACAGATGGGAACAGCATGGAATCAACAACATCTGATAAGGCAAATAACTCACTAAAAGCAATTCAATTCAATATTCAATGGAAATAAAAGCAAGTAACAACACTTCCCTCAGGAAAACTTATGTCACCGTACAAGAGATACGAGTGATGATACAAGACGAGATTTAGCACACAGAATTCAGAACAGCAGGGAAACACTACTGAAGCAAAGAGATTTTAATGTTGTTAGGAGGGTAGTATTCAAGAAAATTCAAAATTGTTCCAATGTCCTATTGCAACACTCAGAAAGACCATATTGTGGTTCACAGAAGACGTCTCAAATAACAGAAGCTCGTACATGATGCAGTAAGCGGCTAATACATAGCTGAGTCATTGACAGTGTCACAAAAGGGTGCACTTGTAGAGAATATAGATGATGTTCTATCAAATGTTACATGTGGACCATGCCTGCAAAATGTTTTACTTTTCAACAGGAATTAAGATAAGATGCAAATTAAAAATGTACATGAAGAGTTAGAAAATCATGATATTTATAGGCTGCCTGTTTAAAAACCACAAAATATATGATCAATTTGCATCATTATAAGATGATTACTCATTAGCCTTCCATAAGATCTGTGCAGCTTTTTTTCATATTTCAAGTATAGAAATACATACCGAATCTATCTCTGAATAAAAATGCCTCTCGACGATGATCCCAGATACAGCCTGAAAATAGCATTTGACACGATGTATATAAAATAGTTTTAACAACAGTAATAATAATATAACAACAATAATCAGAAGTAGATGACTTATGTGAAATAATTCATAAGGCAAACTTTACAAGGTTAATTTTAAATTTCACTTTTCGACCTGACAATGGATGAAATAAAAATAAATAAAAAAGTTAAATAAAATCTAAATAATTGAAAAGTAAATTTGGATTGACAAATTTCCGTAGGTTTTGTAATTGTTATATTTCGTATTTTGAAACTACTTACAATGAAGTAATGTCAATAGAAGTTCAGCATTTTTTCATCTGAGTTGAAAGTCACATTATAGAGGATTTTTATATATACATTTAATTTGCTTTACCTTCATCTCAATTTGTGTAAGATACGGTTGACCGTCAGGATCTCGTGAGAGGTGAACTTTACTTCCTCTGGTCTCTCCAGCATTAATCCATTCATTTCTCACTGCTGGATCCATCCACATTGCCTCCATGTCCTTTGGATCAATGCAGTCATCCCAGTACTTGAAACTGACAGCCATCCTTGTACAATTTCTGGATTTGTTATAGCATCTAACAACAGAAGGAAGACAGATTTTAATACAAAGCATTGAAATCCAAAAATAAAATGTAAAGCATTACGATATGTACACAAATGATTAATCTTGTAAAAAGTACTTGTCAAAATGATCAAAACAAAACTGCCAATAAAAATAGCAAGCTAAGTGGTTCTTACAGAATATCAGAGATTCTCAATGTACAATCAACCAATAGTGACCTCTAATGAGAAATTATCTTTTCAACTCAACACCATTCACCAACATTTTTCAGGGGGAAAAAGTAAACACAGGCTAATTTAAAGATATCATAAATGATGCAGACCTAATTTTTTACCCAAAAAGAGAGAGAGAGAGAGAATTGTATTGATTAGCCCTATTGGCACTTTTCTTTTCTCTTCATTTTTTTTTTTTCCCTTCTCCTTAGCTCCACATTTGAATTAGGTGATGCATGATCCAAAACAAGAATGTGTAATTAATAAAGAAAGCAATGAGGAATGAAACTCAGATCTTAAATAAACAATCAAAATTTTAACAATGACAGCTTCAATAATCATCAAATTCAACCATCCAATAAAAATTGTAAAATTCCCCTACAAAATCAACACCACGTCACATCCCCCTCCCTCCCAACCAGACCAAAAAACAGAACCATAAATATAATATATATAATACACACACACATATATATTGAATCGCCACCACCGTTAGAACACACAGAAACCCAATATATATTAAATAATATGAACTTGAAGAAGCTGATTTTATTGGAATTTATTAAATTTGACATATAGAATATATCAAACGGCATTGTGCATGCATATATGTGTGTGTATAGAGACAGCGAGAGATGTAAATATGGGCCGGATTTAATTACCAGAAGAGGTGAATTTAAGGAAGGAGAAGAAGGGCGTGTGTTTTGATTTTTCTTTTCTTCCTTTTGGATTCTTGTGTGAGAAGAAACAAAAAGGAAGGAGAAAAAAAAAATTAAAAATTTTCTTCCTCCTCCTTGCACCTGCACTGAAATGGATAGGGGGAAAGAAAAGTGGGAGGAAAATTATATATATATATAATGGATGATGTTTGTTTTCTCTTGCCGGAAAGTTTGTGAAATGAGTTTTTAATTGTGGACTTCTTTTTTTGGCCTTTTTCGGGAGGACACGTGGACTGCCATGCTGTCAACCTTTCTCTCCCCACAAAAAAATAAATAAATAATATATTAATGGGGACAGGAAAAAAAAAATTGGAAAATAATTTGTAGATATACAAATATATATATATATATTTGGTTAACTAATATACATATATTATTGAACAATTGAAAATTGTTTTCTTTTCTTTTAACCATCCATTATATATATAATTTTCCCGTCTTTCACATTAGAAATAGTGCTGGAAAAAGAAAATAAATAAATAAATATTCACATCTTTCACGTTAGAAGTAGTGCTGTAATTTGGAAATTATCTCACTCTTAAAATAGATTATTAGTCTAAAATAAAGAAAGAGAACATATAAATTTTAGATATTTTACCTTTTAAAATGGATAGACGATAGGATAAACAGCGAATAAAAGAATACATAGTTGTCGAGTCTTTTGAAAACTCAGTCTTCTTATTTCTTTGCTACAAATAAGGTGTAGAATTGTCTTGGCTATTCAGGATCACAATTAACACTAATCTTTTTAAAATTATTTTATATTATAAAAATAATTATTAAAGTGATTAATACTTTAAAATGGTTATTCGTCTTTTTACACAAATAATGGTCACTGTGAAACCATAATAATAGGGTGCAAAACATAAATTTATTCAATATAATTAAAACTTACATTTGCCTTGTTTTATTTTATTAGATTGAATCTTAAGAGCACTAGGTATGGACTGTATGGTGCCCTATACAGGCTCTCTGCATTTTTTAAAAGGGTGAAGTACACTAAACTCCCAAAACTTTTTTCTCTTTCCCCAAAAAAATGAAATAAAATAAAATGAGATACTTAACCCCCTTAATTATCTTTGTTGCAAATGGCTAAATGTGGAATTTCTTGACACTGACTTTGTGCACTACCATTGGAGGAAAAAACAAAAAAGCTAATGCAAAACGACCCATGCATTAGGAAAAAACAAAAAAATAAAACAAAGATCATGGGCTCGCTTGCTGAATACTGCAAGCCGGCCCGCGATCGTTAGTAGGCCCCCCATCGTTTAGCTAGGCCAGGGGAATAGTTACTGGGAAGCAAGGTACAAAAATTCAAAGTTGGAGACAAAGTTGGTGTCGGTTGTGTGATTGGAACATGCCACTCATGCCACAATTGTGCACAGACACAGGTTAACGGGAAAGAGCAAGAAATAGCACTTGTCTCTAGGTTTTGAATTGAAACCTTTAACTTCTTCTTCCTAGTTAAGGGTCATCTGTTCGCGGAAATTGGACTTCTGCAAGCTCGCTGCACTTGCTCAGTTGCTAGTTGTAGTAGTTGCTCTTATATATATATGTAATAAACGGAGACTGTCTATGGTTTGGCTCGTCATTTTTATTATTTTAATTTAAGTTTCTTTTATAAATAATAATAATAATAATAACTACTTATCTTTTCAATTGTTTTTTCAACGATCATATAAATCACTCAAATTTTATTTTTTCATGTAATGTTTGTGGAGTAAATTTATTAATTAAGAAATTTGCAAAGAAATAGGCCCTGGCAAAGCCCGCATACCATAGATTTACTATAATAAGTAGATTATTTTGAAGTTATAAATTTTATTACCTTCACTAGTGTAATATTATGGCGACCCAGGAGTTTGAGATACTTGCAAGTTACTTTGTATGTGTTAGTATTGTTTCAAAAGGTACAAGACTTTTTGGGATAAAACTCAAAAAAACAAAAATTGTGCGGGTTTGAGCACAAAATTGATAATATCATACCACATGATAAAGTGAAATGTTATATATACTTTATGCTTTCTTGTGAAGGAGGAAAAATAGATGAAGGAGTAGAAGATGGGATGGATGATATATTTTTTTTAAAAAAGACTATGATTTTTCATTTTCATTTGGTGGGATGGAAGAAAATAGATTAAGTTGACAACATATTTGTTAGAAGAGAAAGGAATATGGAGTTTTTAATTGTTTTTATTATTTCACCCATCAATAGTACTTATTTGAATCTTTAATATTTATGAAGTTAATTTAAAACTTTTAGAGTAATTTCTTTCATTATTATTCAAAAAAAGACTATTCCATTGCATAGTCCTTTATATGATCCTTATATCTTCCTTCTCACTAAGGGCATGTTTGGTAACCGATTTTTGAAAGCAAAAATATGAAAGTATATTTGGCAAAAAGTGTTGTAATTTTGAAAAATTAAATGATTAGTTAAAAATGTCATTTTAGAAAGGGAAAAAAAAAAAAAAAAAAATTAAAAGTGTTTTTGCTA
>JAOTQH010123558.1:0-15729 GCA_025631255.1 Cornus kousa | reverse complement strand
TTTGGGTGACCTTACCATATTGTTTCATATCGACGCCCTCCAACTTATTCAAAATATAAACACATAACTTAAAATCACTTTTTGTCTTATCTGGAGAATTGACTTCAACCTCCACACTTGCTTCATTAACTGTTTTCATATTAGATGATGAAGAAGTGACTATGGCCCTTTCAAGTCGATCTACTTTCTCTCTATCTCTCTCTTTCATATACTGCAAGACCTCGCTCATTATGGAGGCAAAACTCTCTCTTTTTGGTTTCTTACCACGAGGTTCAGGAGAAGGACTGAACTCATGACCGCCTAACTCTACAAAGTCATCATTAAGGTCAAATGAGGTATGCATGCCTGTATGGTGTGCGGGGGCTTGGTTCATAATGGGTGGACTGTATGAAGTATGGACATGTGCACCTGTAGCATTTGTGCCCCCAAATATAGTGGTGAGCTTGTCAAAATGATTGTATGGCTTCTTTCAAAACTTACCATAATTGGCATTCACCTACAAATTATTAAATTACTATTAATATAAAGTTAACTATATATTTTTTAAAAAAATCAACATGCATTTATTTGAATAACTAACCTTCATCAACCTAGCCCATCGTTCAGGTTCAACTATAACCATGCCCGTCTCAGCATCGTATTCCGCGCCTATTTCTGCTAACAAACTCACAAAGGCTTTGTGCTCTACCCTCACGTGGTTGAATTTGCTCTTAAGTTGTTTCAGACAATATGTCTTTCCTGTACGGACCATCAGACCTTTTAGTATATTCTTCCAACCAATTGTGGTAAAAGTTGTATTATTCCGATTACCAGCCTTCACTTCTTCCTCCATACAGATGATGAAAGCTTCGAGGTGAGAATCATCCCATACTAGTTTTTCATCATC
Organism: Cornus kousa; assembly: GCA_025631255.1. Lineage (NCBI taxonomy): Eukaryota > Viridiplantae > Streptophyta > Magnoliopsida > Cornales > Cornaceae > Cornus > Cornus kousa. The sequence goes on along the minus strand of JAOTQH010123558.1, from coordinate 14,843 downwards.
TGTATTGTCTGTAAGGTCCTCTATTTCTTCTCCCACCACATTATCACAATTAATATCAATCTAATTACATAGTGTTAATAAGAATGAGTTAAAACGGGTAATTAAATAAATAAACTTCATTCATCTCTTTATGACTGCAATTAAATAAAAACACACACACACACACACAAAAGAAGCAACCCTTTCCCAACAAGTTTTTGAAGCATCCAAAAACTAATGCACCGAATTACTACTTAATGGGAATCCCCCTACAGTTGAATAAGCAGTTTTCTCCCTAACAGACAATTATTCGTCGGAAACAAAAATGACTATGCTCTAAATATTTTCATCATCTTCATCACTAGTGCCTTAATCCAATGAATAAATTCAATCACGTGAATTCTCTTTAGTCAATTCTTCCTATTACTTATCGTTTTGCCTACTGTAATTTTTTTAAATCAGTTTTTCATTCCATGTTACTTTCTAGAGTTTTTTCCCTCCTTCCAAGACTAATACTCAATAATTTGATAAGGTCTGGCCTAATATGTAACTTTTGATTTTGATAACCAAAATCCAATTCTTTATTTATATAAAAGTTTTAGAAAAAGCAACTGAGAAATTTGGAATTACTTCAATTATTAATTAATTAATTTATTCTGGATACTCATACTTTTGAGTTGTTTTTGCAGTGAGGGGGACATGCTGAAGAAGCTTGGTGACCTTATGAATGAGAGCCACTATAGCTGCAGTGTTCTATATGAGTGCAGGTATGTGTTCAGTCCCAAAACTGAGCTCTCGAGATCATTTAAACCATGACAAGAATTGTGACTATGGTAAAGATAATAATGACACTAGGAATGTGTACACAACATCTTCAACAACATGACGTGAGAGAATGTGATTCTTTTGCATGTTTAACAGCTTGGCTATTCTTGAGAACATGCATCACATGCTATTTCTTAGAGATTTGTGCATATAAATTTTTTGTTACTGGACAAGTTGATCGTTATGCAAGATATCCTCCTGTGTATGTTGGTCTGCGTATATCATTATATCCCTATTAAGCATCTCTTCACCATCACGTCAAAATCACATAGAAGACTGTTAGTTTTTGTTTTATGATACAAGATCTGCAGAGTGCATAAGCTATGCATTTACTTGTCACATCTACTGATATCTTTCCGCTATTACTCTAATTAGCTGTCCGGAATTGGAAGAACTTGTAAAGATTTGTCGAGAAAACGGTGCTCTTGGGGCAAGACTTACAGGAGCTGGATGGGGTGGTTGTGCAGTCGCTTTGGTGAAAGAGAGTATTGTCCCACAGTTCATTCTGAATTTGAAGGTTAGTTTTCGATTTCCATCATTGGCAAAAACTTGCTATTCACAGATAAGATTTTCATCATTGGTAAAAACTTGCTATTCACATATAGTTACCATCATGTTTCGTGTTTGTGTCAGGGTCAATTTTATCATTCAAGAATGGACAAAGGAGTGATCAATAAGAATGATCTTGGCCTCTATGTTTTTGCTTCCAAGCCTTCAAGTGGTGCTGCCATCTTCAAATTTTAGTCTCTTTCTTCTTAGCATTTTTTCTTTCCCTCTTGGCAGTCCCATATAGAAAGACTCTTCTTTTACCAACCCATCTTAATTTATAAATAAAATTGGAAAAATTGTCCTCTTCTTGTTGGAGTGTGACTCATTGTCATGGTCAAACTCAAATATAGAATGAAAGATTTGAGTGGGCTGATGGGTTTGTTGCCCTCTTTTAAGTTTTTGGATTCTAAAAAATGGCAAACCACATGGAATTATTTTTTCATGGGCTATGATACACTTAACTGTCCCATGTCCACATGGCTTTGCATCACAATTCTGATCGACCTTTTGAGCGTGCTTGCGTTTCAAATTTATTTGATAAGCATGTTATAAGCTTTCATGAATGAGTATCTTGTAGGAGCATTCGAAGGATGTCGAATAGGAAATATGTGAATAAATCTGTCAATCCCGTCACATGATGCATGCACAAGATGGAGTTGCCAGGACCAAAACCTCTGTGCACTATCCTATCATTAAATCACCCGCATGAAATGTCAATTCACTAGAGAGCATCTTCATTCATGGATGGTTTAATTTAATTTAATTTAATTTATTTATTTATGGAAATGGAAAGAACAACAAAGAATAGAAACGGCAATGGAAGTGAAGTGATGAGAATGCTATATGTTGATATATTTATTAGTTACATTTATTATCATGTATCATGGTTGTTTAAACACTACTGTCATTAGACATTTCATCACAGAGCGGTGATGGGTTTAGTCTATGCAGCTTTAATTCTTCAATATTCACCAAATATTCGTAGCTAGCTAGAGATATTTCTTCAAATCTGTCTAATATTTAGTTGTTAATTTGTTGATTATGAACTGCTGTTGAACAAACTGAGAATATTAGACAAGGCCTAGTGATAATCCTCAGTGGTCGAATGGTCGAATATGACTTGAGACTAGACTAAGTGAAGCTACTCTTTTTATTTTGTATTAAGGAGCTTTAATTTGTTAATTATTTGGGGTTTTGAAAAATATAAGATGATACCATAATTAAAGCATATTAACAGTTTCAAAGCATATTAATCAGATGGTGTCTGACAAAATGGAGAATTTGTGCGGCGACCTCCGGCCCTTTTATTTTATTTTATTTTATTTTTTTTATGTACCAATTTCATTTGAAGTAATTATCTCCTCATTAGAGGAGGAAAAGTATACCATACCCACATGGTACCTCCTCATATTTCTCTTGGAAACTTCCTTTTTTCTACGGTTAAAATCATAAAAATTCTCATTTACGTTGTGCCTGCGTGTTGTTGGGCCTTAGGGCCTTCTTTTTCTGTTTCATTTTTTGGGCTGCCTTTTGGTAGCCCGTTGTTTCTTCTTGTTTGAATAAATAAATTGACTTACCCACAAAAAAAAAAAAAAAAAAAAAAAAACTATTAAATAAGTTGTGAAATGTCAAATTTAATTTTGTTATTTAATATTAAATTAAATGTTATAGTTATTATTTTAAAATTATAAAAATATTCTTTTATAATAATATTATTTAATGTATGATTTTAAAAGTAGAAAGGGTTTCATGATTTTAATCGTATTTTTTATTACCAAAGAAAATAGGAAACCTTCATTGAGAGGAAATTTTTTGTAAAAACTCACAGATTGAAATACTTTCTCATTACAAGTATCAAAATACACCCAATATATGTCCCACTACACTACACAAACTGTGCACACCTGTGTGTTATTAGGTGATCCGGGAGTTCATGATCTAGTCCATGTCACTAAATTTTTTGACACAATTGTTAACATGACATGTTTTGACCGGCATAAATCATGTAGTCTTGAACCAATCTCACTCTCTCACACAGGTGAGATATATATATATATATATATATATATAATTATTCACATGAATTAATTTAGAAATTAAAAGGTAAATATGTACTTTTATCTTGGTTGGAGTGTTTTTGTTCAGTTTACCAAACTTTGGGACGTCATTGTCCAAAAAATATTTAAATTATATTTACTTTAGAGGTGTGAGTGCAAATTAAATTATCTACATTCTGTTTTTTCTTTTTCTAAGTATCTAAAAACTTCCTTTTACTGATTGGTACGGGATAATGGCATTTCTTTTTTTTCCTGGGATAATGGCATTTCTTGATTAATAAGTTACAGGACGATTTGGTATTCTACACGTGTTTCTCTGCTTTTGCTTTTGTAGTTTTATGTCTGTTTTTCTTGGGTCGGGTTTCTTTGTTTTGGGTCCGGCCTTAATTGGCTTAGGGTATTGTCTTGTTCTTTGTTCTAGGGCCAACTTCTTATTGGGCCAAGTACTCTGTATATTCTACTCATTCAACAAACTTTACTTTGGAAAAAAAAAAAAAAAAAAAACAAATTTTACTTTACCCTCAAAAAAGGAAAAAAATCTGTATATTCTACTCATTCACAAACTTTACTTTACCCTGCCAAAAAAAAAAAAAAAAAATTTCTTTTGGTATTATTTTTAATTGGATGATGATAAGATTTGAACTCATGGTGCTTGAATAAGTAACATATTCACCTATCGAAAATAAATTCCCTGCTCAAGAATGGAACTGTGTAATGAGGATGTATAGTTGACAAATAAAATATTGATAAGAGGTTTTATAATAATTTCTCTTGACAATTTAAACTTTATTTTTTTTAATTGGATAAATAATTAAAAAATTTAAAAATTATTAGATGATTATAGACTATTGAGACTTGGTGAACTAGTTCAATTCAAACTTAAAAAAATGATCTTTTAAAAGATATTAATATATTACAAATAAATGTTAAGATTAGTTTCTATTAAATTAGTTTACCAAATATCAAATGGTTCATAATTATGTAATAATTTTTGGAAAATTAATAAATTATCCCTCTCGCTTTAAAATAAAAATACTCTCATTTACATTTAACTCATCTTCCTCACCATGAGGACCAGGACCAGATCTCCGAATTTGGAATAGTCATTCATGTAAATTACCTAACTATACTTACATACATGATTCAAAATTCTATTTTCCATCAATTTATATGCTCAGTTACATTACGTAACAATTCATTCAATTTATATGCCCACCTTTATAACCTATACAGCCAATGAGACCTGCTTGGAACAGACCTTTGCTCCGTAGTAAAAATAAAATAACTGTTTATATGTGTATAATATAGAGAGAGAGAGAGAGAGGAGAGAGGAATATATAGAGAGAGAATAACTGTTTGGAAGAAGTGAAGTCGGTCGTCTCAGACCAGGCTGGAGATGGTGTTGCGTCTCCGAGGGAAGGAAAAAACAAATGGGAATCGTACCAGTCGGTTGTTTCTGCCCTAACCGGTGGTGATGTGAAAAAGAAATTGGAGACAAAAAGAGGGCAGAGTGGATCAGATGAACATGGGGATTCCGGCGAGCATGAAGCAAAGAAATCGAAGACGACAGAGCACCGTGGGCAGTCGACCGGAGAGAAGGTGATCATCCGTAACGTGTTGACGAAGACCGCGCTGTATTCGTCTTTCGTACATACAGTTGGTACCGTCGCTGGACTGGTACATTCTGTGATGACGGAAGGCTGGGCTACTACCGTAAAGTTGGGGTTGAGGAAATTTGCTTTGGGAGACATGTCAGCTGACATTAACAGGCTTAACATGAAGTTTGACAACACCGACAAGAAGATTGACGCCATTCTGAGGAAGATCGGTGTGGAGGACTTCGAGGGTTTCGGTGGTAGTGGAAATGGAAACAGAAAAAACAACGGTGAGAATTCAGAGAAGGAAAATGGTAATGGAGACGATTCCGATGGAGATGATGACTGAACAGGGAGAGGAGTTATCTAAATTAATTAATATTTATGATCAGGGTGTGGTTTCTATCACGTCAATTCTATGCTTCAATCGGGTTTTGTGGTATGAAATATTAGTTGGTAAAGTATGAAGGAGTTTATTATATTTGTGTGGTGTTGGATTCTCTCTCTCTCTATATATTTTATAGTTTTCTTGCAACTTCTGAATTAATAAGAGAACAATTTAGAGTAGGAAGGAAAGTAATTTTCTATAAAAATGCCATTTTTAACTGTTTGGTAACCTCTAGAACAGAATTAACAAATAAAATGGACATTGTGGGTTGAATAAGTGGAAACTGTTTGGTAACCTCAGAATTAGTTACACACAGTTCTTCATTTTAGAATTAATGCTAAATTATAAATAGCTTTTCTTTGATGTACTGTCACTGAAATTCATTATAAGACCATCTATTCTCACGGGTTTTTGGTGACTGAAAAGAAGAATCCATATATTAGAAAGAAAATATGTTTCAATTGCTTTCATCAATTCATTTCAATTCTAATCATGCAATTTTACCATTGAAATAATTTATTGAACCCACTAAAAAAACCCAACTGCAGAGATATAAAGCAAAGCAAATAAACAATCAGAGGCCACGAAGAAGTAGGGAATCTGTAGCAGAGCAATGAAGAGGAAGATGACTTGAGAAATGAAAACAAGAACATCCTGCTTAGAGCATCCGGTGTGAGGAGCCAATTTTGATTCATGTATTAATAACGTCAAAAAAATGCAGGAAAGACCAAAATAATAATAATAATAATAATAATGAAAAAAAAGAGAGAAATAAAACAGAGAAAATTATACATGAGAAGATTGAGGAAATCACAAAGCAAAACACTAGTCCAGTGTTGTTAATGCATTTCTAATTAAAAAATTAGTTAAAACGGTTAATTAGTTCTACACTTCTCTAAGACTTATTCACTCCCCCTTCTAGGTCTACATCAGTGAACCTTGTTAAATTTTTATTGAGAAACTAGTTTGTATATTAAACATGAGAGGTCATATGTACACCGCCTTACCCCTGTCGTGTGGAGAGATTTTTTCATTGTTTCAAAACCCGTGAACTCCAATTTATTACGGAGCAAATTAGTTATTTTTCAACAATTTTAGTTAAAACTCATAGCACTATTTTTTAACCATTCCAGTCCCTGCATATGTTGATTAACATAATGGTATCACTTTCCCCCGATTTGGCATGAGGGAGTGAAGTTAAGGTACTAGGGTCAAAAGGATAGCTCTTCACAAGAATAATAAGTTCGACGAATATACACACGCACATTCATATTCATATATAAATACATATTGGGATAATGATTGTTACCTTTACTGTTTAAACGAGAGCTCCTACCAACTCTGCCACCCCCGCGAAAATACTACACTGATCAACCCGTATAAAGTACAAAAAATAAAATCATAATTTTATACATACGTATAAAGTTCATTGCTTACCTCCGCCACCACCATAGCGTCCCATAATTCAATAATTGTTGAATTTAAAAAATATTAAAATTTAATAATAGTTGAATTAGATGTGTTTAATAATATAATTCAAATATCACTAAAATTATAGGGCTTTTTTAATAACTGAAGACCGACCATTCAACCGGTTGAATGGTCATTAAAAAATATCTATTTTTAAACAACTTTCTTTTATACGTAGTAGTTTTTAAAAAAATGTTTTTTGAGTTCTTTAAAATTGTAATATGAGTGCCAAACTATGCAAGTTATCTAATGTGTAACTTCAAATGAAATGAAATAAAATTTAAAACTGTGAATATTTAAAATAAAAAAAAATACATATTAAAACAACAATTACCTCACAATATCAGGCCATCTCGTTTAGAATAATTATAGAGGTCATTAAATGATTTAATTCATGTGATTGCAGGGAAGAGATAAAAATGTCCCCCCCAATTTATACTAATAATTTTCAAATATTTTCCTTTAAACCAACTCTCTCTCTCTCTCTCTGATTGAATAAATCAGTTTTTTCTTAAATATTTTAATCAGTTTTTTTATCATTAATATTTTTTTATCAGGACTTTAAGTTTTTAAATTAACTGTCTTTAATCACACAAATTCACTCATGTATTACATGAACGGTCCGAATGCGCTCATAGTGTGCAACGGACTGTCCGAATGGGTCGGACGCAAAGAAATTTTGGACAACAAAAATATGATACATGCTTTTCAGAATGTGTGGAGCCCTACACTTTTATTTGTACTAGCTATGTAAGTTGACTTATAATTTAAGTTGCCTAAAGAGTTGCATGTTCCCTGTTCTTGGGATGATTGTGAATATGGTAAAAACTACAGTAAAAAAGTATCTTCATCTTGAATATGGTAATTCAAGATATTTCACTTTTAAGATTCACATTGATAGAATTAGATGCAACATGCTTTTGACAAATTCAAATAGCTAACAGAAGTTCTTATTCACAACATTAATCACGAAACAGTTTCAACACGCACTTGACACAATGTTGAATCCAATCGTGATAGTCCAATCACTATAATGGTACAAAAAATGTGAAACAAAAAACTATAATAACACCTCATTTAGAGGTTGAATCATGTACATTTCAGCGGTACAAATTAATGAGATAACAAGGGAAATAGCAACCACCGTTTGAGGAATCCTTAAAGAATATAAAAGACCGTGTGTATAAAACACTTGAAAAAGCTACTGCTGCAATTATATTGTAGAGTAGGCGTTTATCGTTTTCAATGCATTTGTCAATACAAAGAGCCTGCATGAAACCTGATCTGCATGCCATAAATCATAGTTTATAATCGATAAAAATGCGAGTAGGTGTGTGTGTGTGAGAGAGAGAGAGCATATACATATATATAGTGCACTTTTCTGCAAAACTAATAAAATTATAATTCCATCATTTTCTAGTTATTTACAACAAAGAGTAAAAATATTATTTTAATCCTCTCATTGTTTGGAATTAATTTTGCACATGGTCAGAGGCGCATTGTTTAGTGGTTGAACTGGATTAACCTAATGATCATCCAGTTCATGATTTTAACATCTATAATTTTCTCTGGTTTTCTACTTCCAATCCATCAAATTGTAACTTTCTGTTCAGCAATTCAAAAACAAGCCAAAAGGGTTCAACGCGTCCTCCAAAAAGCAGTTACGTCATCTGCATGGAATAAGCTAAAAACTACTTCTATGAACCACTGTGCATGTATTATTTGTAAGTTGACTAAGGCACTATCATATCATATGCATACCTTAACCATATGCTGTGGATCTGTGAGATGTATGTCTCCAATGTGTTATTTCCAAGCCATCTAAAGAAGCAAAGGAATAATACCACCACAAGTGTTAAAAATACATTCAAATTCATAGACAAAAACTTCTAGGATCTATTCCAAATTTCCAGCAACAATACCCGAAGCGTATGGCAAGACTATAAATAGAGAGAAGAATTTTTAACTATTGAGTTAAATCCAAAGCCAGTTACGCAAATAAGGTCAAGGAGTAGCAACAAAAGTGCTGGGTGATGTTGCGCAAGCATATGTAGACACTGAGCAAAACAAATGAAATATGAAGTATTAATTAAACCGCTGGCAAAAAGTTTCAATTATCTAAAAAGTGCCAGATGCATACCTTATGGGAATCCACGAGGTATAAGGATGGAATTTGTTGTATGTAACCTTTGGAAGCTTGTAAATGTACTCGAACCAAAGATATCCAATCTAAAAATTATGTTTGCAGCAGACAGAAATATAGGAGAAAAGATCGTGCTGGAAAAAAGATATAATTCCATCAAGGAAATAAGCACAGCAATCGTCTTGATTGAAACCCTGTGTTTAACTTCCGCTTCCTCTAGTTTCTCCATCCAATTCTCAACCTACTGTAAAAAAATGCTAACCATTTAGCCATTGACTTGAGATTTAAGGCGGCAGAGAGGCAAGCAGATATTTACAGCTCAGCCTCCCCTTCCTAGCATTTAGAACATTCAATATATATATATATTGAATGTCAATTTGAATTATAATATTTGAAAAATGACTTAGATCAGCATCAAAACTTACTGTTGGATGATAGTAAGTATATATCATTCCGATTATCCATATGTAGCGATCAAGGCCTGAGTGAAAATGCCACTTACGCAAAAGGGGATATTTCGGTTTTGAAGGATCTGGATCAGAGTATAAAACATGGAAGAAGATGAAAAGAAGGATGAGAACGAAGAAGAGCAAGTGGACTCAACATTGAGTTTCTGAGCTCATGAGCTATGTATGCAGTTCAGTGATGATCAAGGTGAAGCTAGTGGGGTTAAAAACAGTGGCAAGCTACTAACCGAGAAGGAAAGTAAATGGGCTCCAAACCAGATCAAACACTTGAGGTACTTTCCACATTACAATGACCACTAAAAAAGGGCAATGATCTTTACCCCGATGACTTTCGCATTCTCATTATATTTGTTAAAAATACCAAGTGCCTGGTAAACCATAAGAGTGAAAAGAGTATGCATGGGACATATGTAGTATAGCATGTAACTGTTGTTAAGAACAATGTAGCAAAGTAACACTAAGAAGTTAAGCCGCCACATCATCTGGCATAAAAGAAACAAATACAGTCAGAAGCAGATTATTGTGAAGAGAACTTGGATGAGAAATATTAATTGTAAGGGACAACGTACCTGAGCGAACATAGCAAGGCTGAAATATTTGCAAACATAATAATAAGAGAAGTTCCCAAATCCGATCATCCAAACATATGCAGCTATAAAAATTCTTATTGAATTATAGCTTTCAGTTGCAGCAAAGTAATGGTACATTAAAAATAATACCTGTAAATAAAAGAAAAGAGGGTAAGACACCATTTATATGAAGGGAGCATTATGTTCAAACAATCCCTTATCCAAAAAAAAAAGAGAAAGACTTCATGGTGTGGACAACAGAAACAATTTCTGCCTGCAACCTAAGCAGGTGGTTTTATAAGCAAGCATATGTATAACGTTACAATTAACATGATGTAAAGTTTAGGAGCCGAGAAAGAAAACGAAGTGAATATAAATTGGAAGAATCATGCATCAAGATATGTGCCCTAATTGCATGGAATTTTTTAGTTCTGTATTTTATCTGAAACTTCTAGAAATCAACTGGGACTTTTATCTCATAAATGGTTGCCTATTTGAAGTAGCCTAAAAAAATTAGAGGTATTATTGGGGGGTATATTACATGGGTTAAATGCGGTTCTCCTGGTGAAACATATAGAAAACAGTATATAAAGCAGAAAATGAAAAACCTTTAAAACAGTTCTCATCTTAAAACAGAATGTCAAAGCTGCTGCAATGTCTTACCATTCCCTCAACTCATGTCAATTTTGGTATTTCTCTTCTAACATTGACCTCAATGTGTGCCATGCCACTGTTCCTCATTGGTTTATTATTGGAGTGAGTTATACATGATCAATCTATCTTAATTGTATAATCCTCATTTCATCTCTAACGTGTGCTAGTCCCACCATTTCAAAAAAAAAAAAAAAAAAAAAGTTTCATCAGTAGCATTCTAGAATTACGCCAGTTATGCACATTGACTACCGAAATTGAGTTTGCTATCCTATTTGTTCCATTCAACTTCATTTACTCTCGAAGGCTAAGATCAGTTGGCAAAGCATACGTAAACCTAAGGAAGATGGGGGTTTAGGTATTCCCCACATTGAATTATGGAATAGAGCTTCTATTCTTAAGCATATATACGAAATAAGAGGCACAGAAATCTTTGGGTTGATTGGATTCACTGCAACTTACTCAAATAAAAGAGCTTTTCGATGGTCAAAATACCTCAGCAAGCCTCTTGAACATGGAGGAAGTGCTTCAACTCAGACCATTTGCTAGACCTTTTCTCAAACATAACATAGGCAATGGGAATTCTACCACCTTCTGGTTCAATGCTATCAAATATGTGTGAAATAGAAATCTTCTATTGCTGCTATCAAGGGTGATGCAGGAATGGGATCTCCCATCTTCCTTCATTACCAACAACAATGCTCCCCCTCAATAGTAAACGAATGTTGCTCTGGTTCATGACCTAGACCAACGTTTCTGTGTGTTTGAAATTTGGGGATTGAACGTTTGTATTTTTGGGTTGGGTTTCTTTGTTTTGGGTCCGGCCTTGATTGGCTTGGGCCTATTGTCTTATTCTTTGTTTTTAGGCCCAACTACCTATTGGGCGAAGAACTCTGTATATTCTTCTACTCGTTCAAAAAGCTTGCTTTAACCCTCTAAAAAAAAAAAAAGACTTGATATTTTTTGAAATTGGAAGATGATAAGATTTGAAAGATTGAATGACATAGCCCTATCAAAAATAAATTCCCTGTTCAAGAATCGGACTGAGTAATGAGGATAGTTTGAAAGACAATTTAAACTTTACTTCTTCTTTTTTTTTTTTTTCGAAAGAAAATTCTTAACTGGACAAACGATTTAAACTTTACTGGGGGAACGAATTTTACTGTGCAAATGTCTAAGAAGGGGAATTAGTGAATTACATGTCACTTTAGAATGAAGATGCTCCCATTAGAATTACTGTACATGCATGGAACTCATCATCCTCACCAGGAGGACCAGATCTTCAATTTATATCACTAATCCAATTTTGAATTATGCATGTAAATTAACATTATATATAGTTTTAATTACTGTAATCATGCATGATTCCAGTTTATAATCATATGAATAATATACATGGCATGAACCTCGATTTACAAATGAAGCTACTGGCACTACTACTACATGCCTTGGTGAGCACGCTAAAAAAAAAAAAAAAATCAAAGGCCAACTATATAGGATATATGTGTATTACATTGATATATATATAGAGAGAGAGGGGGGTATATGTATAATATAGAGAGAGAGTGTGTGTGGGGGGTGGGGGCGGGGGGAAGAAGAGTTCGTTATTAGTACTTTTTCAACGACACATCACCATGCAATATTCCCTGCTCGTTCCACTACTCGCATCACGTGGATAAATTCCCACTACGGTGTCAGTAGATAGCAGTCACTTACTATGGTAACCAACTAATGCCGGTATTCCACTAAACAAATTAAAGGGAAAAAAAAAAATTCACTAAACATATTTTACTTTATGTTTGGGAACTTATTCTGGTTGTGGGTTATGATAGGGTGGCAATTCGTGTTCCCCATCTGTGTTCGTATTATGTCAAAATCGTAAAATTCTTAGTTATGTTTTTATCTTGACAAATTAGAGGGAAGGTGGACTCGAACACAAAACATTAACTCGAAAAGTTGGAAACTCTACCAACTAGGCCACTGGGTAATGTCCACGGTCCAAACATGGTTAAAGCAAATCTAGACCAAAACTCATTTATCACATCCCGAGTTTGAGTTGTGTTATTGTGTTATGCTATATAATATCATTGTACATGATAACGATACATGTTTGATAATCAAATATTACCTTATAACATTATAGTGATCAACAGTATAAAAATAAATAAAAAGTTTAAATTATGTCAAATCTTTTTTGACTAGTGATTTTATTAGTCAATCATCTAATCAAATTGAATTGTATTTTTCATAGCAATTAAGTTTTTAACTGTATATTTTTAGACTTAGGTTTACATTGCTAACACATCAACCTTAACTAGAGTCCCAACTTTGCCCAAGCCCAACCGGCCCAGCTTGCCCAACAAAATTCGCCTGGACATATATAACGACAAAATATCCAGCTACAGCAGGATTGAGCTATCTTACGCGTAAGTTATCTTGCGCACCCGTACGTACTACATTAGAGAGAGAGAGAGAGAGAGAGAGAGAGAGCGCGCGCGCGGGTTAGAGAGGAGATTAGCTAAAGAGAGAGGAGTAATTTGCAGAGAGAGAGAGAGAGAGAATGGTGGAGAAGATACGAAATGGGTTAATCTCTGTAATCAAGGGAGAAAACACAGCGATGATGGTGAAGAAGGTGGTAACTAAGCGTGTGAAGAAGGGGTTGGTGGAGCTTCGTTTCAACAGCAACACTGAAAAGATCCTTGAAGAAGGTGAGTTTGCGGCGGCTGTTAAAGGGAATGGATCTCCGGCCAAAGTTGGAGAGAAGTTGGGAGTGAAATCAAGTGAAGAGAAGTTGTCGGATTCGGTTGTCTCAGTCACTCGGGCGGCAGCAAACGAGAAGTCAGAAATCTTGCCAGGCGAGACAAAAGGCGATTCCAGCGGCCGCAAGGAGCAAAAGAGTAGTGAGAACTGTGGAGGGTCGTTCGAAGAGAAGCAAGCACCGGCCGGAAAGGAGAAACAATCTTGGCATGACCGGGTGACTAAGGGCATAATTAATTCATCTGCTCTCCAGGTTGTTGGTCATGTTGCTGGTGTGACTTACTCCATCTTGACTGAAGGAATGTCGAGGGTAGCCCAGAAATTTGTTTCGGGTGATTTGGGTTCTGATATGTCAAAGACAAAGAGGGAGGAACGGATGGAAAGTAGGATGCACAATCTGGAGATAAAGATAGATATACTGTTGACGAAGAGTGGAGTGGATATCGCGAAGATTGAAGGACTAATTGGTATTGGGAAGATCAACAACAATGGTAATGGTGAGACATCAAAGAACCCCAATGGCGGTGGCAATGGAGGCAACGGCGGTAATCAGAAAGGCATGGGTTTGGATTCCCCAACTGATTTCATCGGATGAATTAATTAGGTGAGGTATTTCTGTAGTAGGTCGTTTTTTTTATCGTGTTAATTTTATAACTGTTATTAATGATTTTCTCTAAGTTGTTTTTGTTTTTGTTTTAATGTGTTTTTAATTGATTGAGTAAAAAAAAGTATTCATTAACTAACAAGAAAAAAAAAAAAAAACAATTTTGATGGAATTTGCCCAAAGGTCAAAATACTATATTACATCAAAAAAGGATAATTTTCTCGAATTATTTTTCACCACCATGATCCTTGCTAATGAATGTACTTGTTGTATACATGTGTAAAAAGATAGAGAAGTTGGCTGATAGAGGCATGACTATTGTAAAAGATGATGAAATTAAATAAAGGTGGTAAGTTATTTTGAGAAATTAGTAAATATAAATTATATTTACCTCTTATTTAAGATGATTCGGTCTCTGCTATGCTCTGTTCATGTTTGGTTATGATATTCATTTTTGTCGAGGATGAATACTAGTTTGTACACTTTTTTTTTCTAGTTGATTATGCACTTTGGTAGTGATTGTTGACATATGCTTATCAAACACATCAACAAGAAGTATAATTTACCTCTTATTTAAGATGATTTATCCGTAAAACAAGTTTCGATTTATAACTGTTATTACAGATTTTCTCTAAATCTGTGTGGCGTTTATTAGAAATTTGATAGTTTGTATTGCTGGGACATTAGTATAAGTTGTTTTTGTTTTAATTTGTTTTTTTTTTTTTTTTTTTTTTTTAAATTTTTTAATTAATGCTTATTATAAATTAATAAAAAATATTAATTAAAAAA
>JAOTQH010123452.1:0-15730 GCA_025631255.1 Cornus kousa | reverse complement strand
TTTAATTATAAAATAGCTTGTTTTTACATAACCGTCTTTTATAATTTTCAAAGTGTTTTCAGTTTTCTGAATTTCTGAAAACTATTTTTAGAATTACAAATCAAACATGTTCTAAATTTTTTTTTTTTTTCAACTGAGATTCTATTGTTGTGCAATTTTTTCTTACTTCTCTCTTGAGTATATATAATAAATAAAATAAAATATTAGTTTTTGTGTCCTAGTTTAAGCCATTTTGCATCTCTACCAAGACGTGCATTCTTAGTTTCAGAGAAGATATCACTAGTTAGTTATAGTCCCGAAGATACCAACATACACTTTAAATTAGCATAAGAGGAAAATTATTGAAAAATGTTCTTCAATTTCAATTTCTAAGTAGGAAAGTCAAGGGACAAAATTGTCAATTAAATTCCATAACAGTTGGTGAATAGGAAATTATGAATAAATTCTACTTATTTGCATTTGCCAATATTTTACACAGGCCTCCTTCATATTTTATTATTTTATTTACGTTGACAAATAGAATATGTTGATGTACAATATAAAATTGATAGAAGATTGGTTACATTTTTAATGTTTGAAATGATAGTAAACATCTCATAAACAAACATAATAAAAAATAAGTAAAATTATAAAATGTAGATGATATTTACTTGGAATATTAAAAAAAAATAAAATAAAATAAAAAATAAAAACGGGGAAATTTACCGTTAGTAATTGTACAAACCTTTATGTAAACATTTATGTCAGGCTTGTGAGCTTCTGACTAAAAACTAATATTTCAGCCACCTCCATATAATTCACTTATCATGTTTTGATTTAAATAATCTTAATTAGTAAAAAAACATATCGAGAATAAAAAAAATGTTAGGTCTAGAAACACCGTATTCAATGCTGCGAAATATAACAAAATAGCGAAACACCATAAATAACACACGTATAGTCATAACTAAGTCAAGAAAATGAATTAATGAGGTCCATTATTCAAAGTATACAATAAATGAATACTCCCGCTTTTGAGTTGCTTGTTCCAAAGAGCATGGTCCAACTTGATTTTCACCTGCCCCAGTCACCATCTGATCATCGGTTACGATGCCCCTATTGTCCATCGATAACCGTGGACCTCTGCAGCACCCAAACACTGTCCCCTTACTAATAAATGAATTAATCCACGGACGAGAACAAATCTCCATCTCAACAAACCCCTCAGACCTTGAACACATTGCATTCATGCACGCACACAATGCCAAACTGGCTCTGTATAATAAGCCAAAACCCAAAACCGAAAAGGCAAAGCATAAATTAAACGGAAGACAAACAAGGTATTAATGGTAAATTAATCAATAAACAGGGGCCAAGACTTAACTTAACACCCCAAAACGCCTCTACGTGTTTGGAGTTCATGGCAAAGTTGGCAACCTATTAATCCGGACCCTTTAAACGTTCTCGTCAGTTTCGTTTCAGACCTAGCCTAGGGCACAGTACTCTCTCTCTCTTTCTCTCTATATATATATATACACACGTATATATGTTTATACACACACATCACTGAAGGTGTTTGTTGAAATACCCGAATGAAAAGATAATGGGAGTGTCATTCAAGGTTGCAAAGGCCGGGACAAGGTATAGGCCAAAGCAGGGTCAGACTGAGGAGAAAGAAATTGAAAATGACTCACCAACTGAGTCTCAGCAGAGAGAAAAAGAGGTATATATACACAAACAACCCACATATATGTATATTGTCTATGTTTTAATGTCTCTGTTATTTGTGTCTCTGTATATGTGGTTAACTTTGCAAGTGTAAAAGTGTGTGTTTTTATTTTTATTTTTTATGTTTCTAATTGTTGGGGGTTTTGGATATCTAATGGTTGCTTATTTATCTTCTGTAATGGGCAACACAGTTTAGTTGTATTGTGAATGTAAGCTGTGGTGTGTTTCCTATGATTTCTTGTGAATTATTTTCAATAGTTTTTTTATTTGATAAATTATTTTCAATAGTTTCTTTTCAATACTTTTCAATAGTTTATAGTTCCATAAGATGTAGTATGTGTTACTTTGGGGCTTTTTATTCTTCATGATCTTTTTGGTGGTGATTGTGCTTTCAGAGCTTTGTGATATCACCATTAAATGCCCTCTTTCTTCATTATATAAATATATATATATATATATATTATTTTTTCCATTTTTTGTGTGAAATTTTTTCCCCCTTCTATAATCTGGTGTTGGGGAAGGAATGTGGATGCATTGTGAAAGAAATTTTTTTTTTTTTTTTTTTTCACAGTAAAAGAATAATTAAAGGAAACATTGGATAAAATGTCTTTTGTATGTGTGCAAGTTTCTAATAATCAAAATGAAAGTAACCAGAGGGGCCTACATATTTTCAGATCATTCAGTAGCTGTAAGCTAATGTTTTTGTTTATCATCTAATTCATTCATATTATTTAATGGTCTCTGAAATCTCTTAAACCAACAAATCTCTATATATGGGGACACTATTTAGCATGCTCTCATGAGCTCAGGAGAACAGCCTTTGGATTCAACCCTGACTCCTTTCCTCCCATTAATGCAAGGTTGCATTTGACAAATTTTGGCTTTTCCGATCGAATTGTTTGTATTTTTCTTTTCTTTATTATGCACTAAATTGGGTATTATCATTCGAAGTAGACAAAATTGCTTTCCTGTTGTCACTTCTAAAGTCTGCAAAAATCCAAGATTATTGAATTGTTGTTTTCATGGAAAATGATTACTTTATCAAATAATAAGTTTGCAACTCAACAACCACTTAAAGGGGTTTGTATATGCTTTAATGAGAATTAATACTGACTGGTCACAATGAGGAAAATAAACTTGCATTTTATTTACATGTACAATGTGCAACAGCTTGTTCTGTTACCGTTATAAATATTGTAGTTCATTATTATGGATTTAATTTCACTTTAAATGCACTTGTCCTTGGGGGTATTTATTTCCTCTTAAGATCTTTAGGTCTTTTATACATCTTTAAAATATCAAGACTACTAAACTTGAAGTTGTTTAGGGAGTTCAGAAACAATAATATTTTGGGTAGTTCATTTTGTCATATTGCACCTGTTGCACACTCCACAATGTGCAATAAGTAGCATCCGAATGATCTTTTTCTAATATCTATATCTTTATATCGAAAGGGCTAAACACAACAGCTACTCTGAATCATTGGTACTTTTGGAAAGCTGATTATTCTTAGATGACTTTATTATATAGTCACATATCACTAAACAATTGGTTAAACTTATAAAAAAAAAAATAAAAAAAAAATAAAAAAAATAAAAAAAATCATCTAAGTAGCATGGACACTGTTGACCACATCATTAGCATGCCTTGAACATCACCTTCTACATTTTTATTGTTGAATTAATATATAATTCCTAGGAAAAAATCAAGGGTGGATATCCTCAACTCTTAAGGAAGAATTCAGATATAATGTTGGTAAATCGTGTTGACTTTGTCCCAATCCCATGTTCATTCAATTCTTTTTCTTTAGCAAGTAAGAACACGCACGCATACACAATGCTCCAATGAAGACTTGAACCCTCAATCTTTCACTTGGGAAGATGAGGAGATACCCATCTCCATGCAACACAACCCTCATTTTTTCTCTCATCAATTCTAATATAAGAAAATAGAAAATATGATTGTTTTCATAGTCCAATATACAACTTATTCTATTATATAAATATTTATATATGTTAAATTATGACAAGCAAAATTCAAGTTTGACTTGTTGTGAAATGACTCCATCTTTGGTATGGAGTGGAGGCTGGTTTTCCACCTAGGTGGGGGGTGGTCTAATCTTGAGAGATCATCTTGGTCGCCCTGTTCGAGCGGCCACAGTTTTCAGCTATATGTGGGATGCTGAGAGCTTGCTCTCAAACTCCTTTCTTGGTGGGGCTATGATAATGCGGATGTCAAAGGGGATTGCTTTAATGTCTACAATCTCTCTCCTTTGTCTGAGCTTTCTTCAATTATCATCGATGTTTCCTTATGATTGTTTATGTGCTCGTGTCTTGGCATGTTTGTGCTATGTGTATCCTTGTTCATGATTCAAATGTAATTTTAAATAGATTGTGGGTTTGTCTTTATTAAGCATATATTATTGTTGTGTCTTGGCATGCCCTTTTTATGTGTATCCTTGTTTTGGTTCTTTTAACTATTAATAAGTTGGGGGAACATATCAGTCTTCTCAGTGGACATCAAATTATTTCCCTTTGTCTCTCTAATTCTGCTTATTAAAATCAGGATCTTTAATTTTTATCAAAGTTAGAGCATAATTCAATTCTTAGTCAAATTCCGGTTAGTTATTCACTTTTCTATCCGTATAATAAACCATTCATTCTTCTTTCTTTTCATATAGTTGCTTATTATTTTAGTAGTAATATTTCAGATTATCTTGTTGCTTTCTAATTTTCTCTTCATTCACGAAGCATTAACTTTCCATAACCCTTGAACAAAATTTCAAGCATAGCATGTTGATTGTACATAATTTTTGTGGCATTGGAAGTGAGTTCCTTGAACTCATGTCTTGATGTAGGGAGATCTTGTTGGGGTAGGAGATAAAGTTGCTGATCATTCAAATGCATTGGCCAAACGTGGATCACTCTTAGTTTCAGAAGGTGAAGTAAACAATTTTCTTTTTTCATGATCTGTTGAGATTCTTGAGCAGCCCTTCACGAATGGCAATTTTTATTTTTATTTTTGTTTTTTTTGCAGATTTTGAGGTTTCATTTTCACTTAATTTGTTCCCAGACGGATTTTCCATTGGAAAAGCTAACGAGGTCAGTAATCTTAAAAAAATTAAAGTGTAATGATTCCCATCATTGGCAGTTATCACACTGCAGTCGTTCTCTCTTGCAAATTCCTTCCCTTGGCCATTAGCACGGCTTCATTGGTATTCTGCATATTTGCAGTTACTCAATGTTGTTTCAAGGCAGTTACATCCATATGACAGGGCATCAGAGACACTTTTCTGTGTAAGTTTTCCTACTTCTTTCACGTACAGGGTAATCTGGGATTGAATTTAACCTCTTAAAACAACTCATCTTTTTACTTTCTTGTTTGGTAGGTCATCTTTTTTATATTCTACTTGAACTTTTACAGGACTTATAAGTGATAAATGATATGCTTTTTTTAAAGGAAACAGTATGTTGCGTTGGTGAAGCAGACTTTAAGGGATCATATCACATTTATGTGTGGACTAACTAAACATTTGACGCTTACTTTACATGGGAACTGCTCATTGAGGGCTTGCTTACACACATAGTATCCTAATTGAAAGTAAATTATGTTCATGCTTGGTAATAGTAAACGTAGAATGCAAGAGTACCAAACCTTGTCATGTTAATTAAAATGACATCTTGTCAATATTATAAACTATTTTTAGTGCCTCATATATTGTTACATGACCATAATTTTATAATTACAAGCATTTAGCAGCGTTTAAATTACTTTACATTTCATTTTTATGATTCTTTACGTTTTTATTGAATGAATGGAGTGAGTCAAATATTAGGTATAAAGTCATAATGCCTTAATGATGTAACTGCTGTTGGATTTTTTTGTGATGGCTACCTGTATGCTATATAAAAGGGAAAACCCAGTACATGAGGCTCCCTCTATTTCGGGGTCTGGGGAGGGTTAGAATGGTTAGATGTATGCAACCATGCCTCTGCATGTGGAGGTCCTGTTTCCGTGTTTCAATGATTGGTGAGTCAAACCCGACATGATACCAGTGTTCTAAAGTGTCTCTCATCGATTTAGACAACTATAAATAAGTCCACCCTTAACTTGAAAAATGGTAAATGGAAGTATAATATAACCTTTTGTTATAGGTCCTACAATGAATCCATTAGTTTCTTCATAATATCAGGAATTTAATGCAACACCAACCCATTAAATATAATGTGGCTATTATTTTTTGCCTTTGAATGTGCTTATAAATACATATATATTTTACCTTTGACAATTAAAGGCAGTTCTTGGTTATTTTACATTTGCAAAGGTGTTTGCCACATCCAATGCCTTGTGCATCTCAACAGATTGCTTGCAGGTCTACTACTTTGGCATACTGAATCTACTTTGTAGTAGTTCTAGGTAATTATCAAAATTGCTTGAACACATCCAAGAATCTCCAGACTCTCTGTCCAAGAATTTTTATGCCTGTTCTAGATTCTTGTTGAAGAACATTGAAACATAGCAAGGTCCATTCCATATTTCGGCCACTGAATTTGAGGACAAGAAAGTCTCAAGCATCCGCTCTTGCATGTAACTGTTAATAGAAGCCCAATTTCGTCCTCTGTTTTCCTTATCTTCCAACTAGATTATTTTCAGTCCTTGAGTCAACTTAGCAAAGTCTTTCCCTAACTATTTGAGGTCAGCTACATAAATTGATTGCTTAACTCATTTGTTTGCCATAAAGCAAAATGATCCCCTTATTTTCTTCTGATATCATTAATTCTTGTAGTTAAATCATTGAAGATCAAGTCATACTGATACCAGATATCGAAATGTTGGAAATAAAGCGATTAATTTTATTATATGCATTTAATTGCCAGAAAACTTATATTATATGCATTTAAGTTTTGTGGTTATCAAGTATATAATATTTTCAGTTTTCAGTCTATTACTAAATCTTTTCTCTTTGAAGAAGATACTGTGAAGAGATGATCCTTTTTTATAAACTCATGTCTATTTCATGCCTGTTATTTGCATTAGGCAATTGAATGTGGTTGTCTACCTGGAGATATTTTTGATGATATACCCTGCAAATATGTCAATGGAGCTCTTATATGCGAGGTGAGATAGAAATTATAGATTTCAATTTGAATTTAAATGAAAGTTTCTTTCTGGTGATATATAAATGTGTATGCATTTTTTTGGTTCTTTTGTTATATGTTGATTGCAATCCAGGTGTTAAAAATTTGTCTCCAGTCTCTGCTGAGATAAATGATTTTTTTATCCTTTCTGCAATTTGTTAGACTTGTGCAAGTTTTACTTTCTTGTTTGCTCATTTTTTTTCTATATTCCATGTACTAGTCAATTAACACGAGCTTTGTGCAGTCTCATTTCGTTGTCTTGATATTGTTCACAAGCCCTATTTTCTTCAGGCATGAATTGCTGCATGTCTGAGCAGCTTAGATATGTTAGACATAGTTGATATATTTTATGCCATAATTATTGTATATAATATACAATTTATACAACACGTGTTAGACTATTATATTTAGTTAATAGGCTCATTTTGGGATCTTCCTATGGAATGAAATTTGGAAGTTCAAGGCTGCTTCCAATTTGGCATTCTTTGAATAGTTGGCAGCTTACTGGAAGATAGTGATGACTGACAACTTGACTATTAGGGTTATTTTTTACCTTATAGTGATGACTGACAACTTGATTATTAGGGCTATTTTTTACCTTATTGGTGTTATATGTGCATGGGAAATAAGTGTTTTTAGTATCATCTTCTTATTCATTTCAAACTAGGAAGAGAGTTTTGGCCAGTAGTGCTGGCTTTTTCTGGGATATCATGGGTTTCCTAGCAGTTGGTGGTTAAGTTATTTCATAGTTGGGGTGGAGGTCAAACATGGTAGAGGCGGGAACGGGCTTGACATATGGGCCTCTATGCCTTATGTGGTGCATTTGGAGAATCAATGTTCTTTAAAGTGATTGAAGAGCCAATCTATAAATTGTGCAGTTACATTTTTGGTGTGGTTGGAAGACAGGGAGGGTGAACCCCACCACCAAGCTTTTTCTTATTTTTATTTTTTAGAGAAATTAGAAATTTTATTTTTTCTGTATGCATAGATTGTGTGTGCCTTTGCTACGCTTCCATGATGTCACCACTAAGTGAAATCCTTTTACTATTAAAAATAAAAAATAAAAAAATAAAAAAAGAGAGAAAAAAAGTCGGTTGCACAAGTTCGACCTTTGTATATACATTATACACTCGGGCTCTATGTTCATTAATAGTATGGTAAACTATCTAATAGTCTCGGCATGTTATAGCCTTGTGGAAATTCCTAATATTGTCTTTTCCCAGTTGAGAAGAACTAAAGAAGTTGATGGAGTTATAATAACACATTATTCGAGTGAATCTTTAACTCTTAGCACCAAACTTACAGTTTGAACTTTGAAGTGAGTAGTAACGGACCCAGAGAATTGTATGAGAGGAGGCAGCCTTGTTGAACAACAATAATGTATAGTGGGGTATCATTAGAAATTGAGTGGGGGCATATTTAAAATTTTCACAAAAAATAGGGACATTTTAAAGATTTTGACAAAATTTATAAGTAATTTTATAAATAATTAAAATTTCAATGGGGGGGTGGCTGCCCCCGCTGGGCCCTTCATGGGTCCGTGCCTGGAAGTGAGGAATCTGTTTGAGCAGTTTGGCCACTAATATTAGATAGAGATTTGAAAAATTCTTTATTAGTAACTTCTGTTTTACTCGTTTGATATTTGCAAAGTTTATAGAATCTAACGATTTTGATAGGTTTGTCACATTATAGTTTTGTTGGGTAGATGTAGAGGAAAGGTACTGAATCTTCTAATTAATTGTGCCTTTAAGGCTAAAATTCAGAGCTCAAATTCCCTTGATGGTGAATCACAATTGTAGTACTATTGTAGTGAAGGATAAAGCCAACAAAAGCGCCACTTACCTTAGAATATGGCAAAATAAGGTTGGACTTATTAAGCTTTTATAGCCTGCTGAATTAGAAGCTATAATATGGCAATTTAGTCTTAAACGCAAAACCATTTTTCCTTTATTTTCTCAATGCTGGATGATAGTGGAAAATATTTTAATTGACCCAGTCTTATTTTTTCTTTTTTTTTTTCTTTTTTTTTTCTACTTTATTTGTGGCTTGGTGTCTTATGTTAGTTGGACCTTTTTGCTTAAACCTTGATATCCTATAAGATTTAATTATTTATCTTAATATAGCTTGCAAAAAGGATTGCAAACTGCTCGTGTTATAGCAAATTGTGGTATTGCTTTTAAATGACTTTACTGAAATCATATTCCTTTATTGTCAAGAGAAGAGTTTATCTTAATAATTTCGAGACATTGAGTTTTGGGGCAGTAAACAGGTATTAATTCACAGTAATAGAAATAAAAGTGGGAAAACATTTGGTGCTTCTTTGAAACCTAGTCTTGGTTCAAGTTTTTTAAAGAACCTAACCATAGCATCAAAACTCTCTGAAAACCAAGCCTGTATACAATAACTGTACCATTAAAACTCTGAAAAATCATTTCCACCTTGCCTTGGCTTATGTAAGTTAATGTTCTTCTTTTGAGTATGGTGCTCATTTGGCAAGCAGGTTCTATAAGCTCATGTTTAGAACTTCACTACCGAAGTCAGGCACTGCAAACTCCCTACAAAGCTCAAAGAAACTCTGCTTTATGTTGCTCACCTTTTCGAACTATGACTTCATACACACTTAGAACCTTGTTAGGTTCACTTTATTATTGTCACATTATTGTGACTATATCATGAGAAAACCTCATATTAACTTGAGGCATTTTATTTTTGTCAAGAAAGTTGAAAAAGGTCATATGGAAATTAGTTTTGATAAGTAATCTAGGGCATTCGAAAGCAATATGCCAATATATATGTTCAAGCAATTCCAAGAAATGATGTTATGATCTCTTTGTTGCTCAATTTTTCAAATTTAAAAGAAAGAGATCATTTGATTATTTTTCTTTCTGAATTGTTATTGGTAAGTTTATTTTGGATAAATCTTCTTAAATCATTCGTAAGATTTAAGTTTCTGCTTTCTTATTTTAGTTATTATAATATAATTCAATATTAATCCTTGGATAATGCTAATTCTAATCATATTACTTCTTTGCACGCCATATTTTGAGTGCATGGAAATGTAAAAGAAGAGTGCTAATAGGGCTAACCATAATTCATACCACAAATGCAAATAAGCACTTCTTCTTCTTCTTCTTCTTTTATTTATTTATTTGTATTTTGAACTGAATTTTATAAAAGGGGCAAAGGGGTGTGTCAATAGGCTCCTCCACACCCTCAGAAGGACACCTGGTCCTCTCTAATACATCTCATTGCACAAAAAGGAGCTGCATTTTGTGCAATATTTTTCCTCCTCCATACTTTGCTCCCACTCCAACTGTGAAGAAGACCTGCCACTGATTTGGAAGCACCCCAAGACATATAAAACATTGCCATCCGAAGAGATTACAAGTCTTGCTTCACTATAGAATGAAGAACAAGATTGTCCATTGACTCTCAGTTTCTTGGCATCTTGCATATACAACACCAGATGAGGAAGAAGTTTGTGCCCTTTACAATATTTATTAATTATAGGAATCTTGTCAAACACTGTGGTCCAAGAAAAAAACCCAATCTTAGATGGAACCTCAGCACCCCATGTACCTCTGGACGGAGTCTCTGCATATACACATGTAAAATGTCTATATGTGTATATTTTAGAATTTCTTACTTTCATTGAACCCTTGACCTCCCAAGGATATGAGCAATTCCTCCCAACCTCCCCGTACCCAGTTCTGCACCCGATTTCTTGTTCATATTGGGCACCGTAATGTTTCTTTTGGAAATATTTTTTATAGTAGAGAGCTAGAGTGTGCGCTTTCCATGTAATTGTCTGTCAATCGACCAATATGCTTTCTTTGCAGATTCGAGATTATAGAAATATTTTGTCTCAAAAGGGAAATACTGTTTCTTCTGCTGGGAAATCCCCAATCATACGTAAAGTGGTCCTACAGATGTGCATGGAGAACATTGTCAAGGATGTCTCATCAATTTCGGATGATTCTTGGACGTACAAAGATTTATTGGTCAGTGGACTTGATTAGTAAGTTTTTGCATGGTTTTTTCATTTTCAGTTTTAGACTGTTACCCAGATGTTATGATTATCTAATTGGTGATGTTTT
Organism: Cornus kousa; assembly: GCA_025631255.1. NCBI lineage: Eukaryota > Viridiplantae > Streptophyta > Magnoliopsida > Cornales > Cornaceae > Cornus > Cornus kousa. The sequence goes on along the minus strand of JAOTQH010123452.1, from coordinate 4,788 downwards.
AGGAAGTTGAGGCCCGCATTCTCAAGACCCTGCGACCTGATCTTCATTTGAATCCAAAGCCAATGCTGGACAGCTTTTGTGAAGATCCTCTTACAAAAAAGGTACATGCCATAGTAAATTTCTGCAGTTTTCCAATTTTTTTGAGAAGTTCCAAGTTAAATGAAGCTCATGTTGAGGAACCGTTAACCTGCATAAACTCACTTATGGATATTGTGCTTATTAACCAAAATAATTATTTTAATGTTTAGTTATTTCTAAATAATGCCAAATTGACAACATGTACTTCATTTTTATTTTATATTTTTTGTTGGTTTCTCAACCTAAATTATTTTAATTAATTTCCATCTCTGTGTGGGGTTTTTTTTTTTTAAAGTTATGGTTTCACTGGAAAGATCAATCACATCATTATCAGTAGTATGAGTACGTATCATAATTTCCAGTTCAGTATTTGATTATGTTTGGCAATTGTTGCAGCTGAATCTGGGAATAGCTTGGAACAGAAAAAAGAGAAAGCTAAGTAATGAATTAGCAACTGGCCTAGAGTTACGTAACTCATTCCCTGGAACCCACATATCGGATGTGAATATCACCCAGAATTCGCATTGTCAACCTGATGTACCATCTCAAGATAGAGGAGTTCCGTGTTCCCAACATATTGTCCAAAGTCCTATCGTTTCTTCACAGGAAAACAACATTATGAAAGGCTCTGTTTCACAGTCCTCTGCTTCACAGTTCCAGTCAAACTATCAATTAGCAGTTGATAGCCACCAATCTGTTTCTAACTCTGTAACACCATCAAGTTTTGTCTCTTCACCCAAACCAAATTGTAGTAACTGTTACAGTAACCTGAGAAAACCCAGTGTGTTGACCCTTGGGGAGAGGGAAAAATGTGGAAAGGTCGCTAATCAAGAGCATATTATTAAGAAACCGAAGCAAGAGCCACTGGACTTCTCTCAACAGCAACTTCCAGGGAGACAAGCTGAAACCACTCTTGACACTGAGTTACAGAGGAAGAACAAACTATTCAAACATAGAATTGAAGCTGAAAAAAGTTCACGTGAAAGAACTCATGAAAATGCGCATCCCTCACTGTTAATGAGTAGTGGTCAACAAGCACCCCTTGAAGGTATCCCAAGGTTACAGCATGGAATGCTCACTTGTAGATTGCAAAAAAAACCAACTGAAAGCAATAGTTTTCCCAGTTTGGATTCTCAGAACACCAAAAGTAAATGTAATACAATTGGCATTAGAAACAATCAATCTAGTCTTCAGCAATCACAGTTGTTGCGGTCATCACCAGTGATGAAAGCTGATGGCCCTCCTACCCCGATGCAGTGGAATCACATGGGCCAATCTGTTGGCAAAAATATGACGAATGTAATTTTTAATCAGAAGGGAAGAGCTTCACGGAATTCTCAGGTTTTTACTGGCATTGGAAATGCTTCTGTTAGTTCTTGTTTTAATGATTCTTCGCCGAGAGAGGCATCCGTATCTACAAAGAGAAAATCAAATTATCTCCCTAAGGGCTTGAGCATGAACAGAGTTGAATCTCCTGCAAACACCAGTATTACGAATACTGCCAATGCAATTTGTCTGTCAGTGGATTCTCCCATGTGCCGGCCTTCAGGAATTGTTGGCCCTGTCTCAATCCTTGAGACTCCTGTGCCCGGGCCTTCAGTAATTGGTGACCCAATCCTTGACAGGGTTTCAAAGATGAAACTGGTGTCTCAGAGGTGCGTACCAAAGTACTCTCATCTGTGTACAAACAGTTATGTGATGGTGCAAAACATAATTCTTTCTATGCATTCAGGTATGGACTGAATCACAGGAAGTGTAAATTCAGCCAAGTTTTGGAAAGGAAGCAGATTTTCCACACAAAATTGGTAGCCCTCCACCTCATGCACTCCGGGGATAAAGAAAACTCGAAAGATTCTAGCACAGATAGAACATCTCACTCTAGGACATTGACATTTGCACGATCATCTCATGCTTCTCAAGGTATTCCCTGCCAGAAATGCTCCTCTTTCGAACTGCAGTTGATCCATCTATTGCTTATCAATTCCCTGTTGTTTCAGGAAATCAAATTCCCAGTAGTGAGGATCGGAACAAGCTGATCCTGTTGGAGAAGCTTGATGAGGGGCTGGTGGAAGCAAGTGCTATCTATGGACATGAAAGGAATGATCCCCTTGAGTTGCCTCTTCTGCAAATCTTTCCTGGCACTGTGAGTGCTCCATATGTGGTTATCACATTTTACAAGTTCCTTTTGCTTTCTCCTCAATTTAAATGACTCTTTTGGGGGATTACAACTCTTTAAGAAAGTGGCATTTAATGCATTCACATTGTGTTGGGAAAGAATGAATTTCCAAAATTGTCCCTCCCAAATTTACTTCACAATATTGATTTGCATGCTAACGTTTTAAAGGAAGAGGAACATTTAATAATGGATGGAGTGGAGGGATTATGTTGTAGGAGCTGTAATAAGTTTCTTTGGATTTATTTACTATCTTTATTTTTGTATTAGTAAAAAAAAAATATATTTAATTGCTTTACACTTTAATAATTAGTAGCAGGCATTTCCGACAAGTTGTGAGTTTTTTCTTTTCATTTTTAAAGAAGAAAAAACAATTTGTAAAATTTTATATTATTCTAGTATAGCCCGAATGGTCAAGGCATGGTCATCTCGTCCTCAATTTCCTGACCATTTCTTATATCTAATTCAGTTTCTCCCATGGTGAATTATTTTTTTAAATCTGATTTTATGACGTTCATTTCAATTAAAAAAAAAAGGAAAAGAATAGGAGATGGAAATAAATGATTTTGGGCCAGATATGCATCACAATGACTGTTCTGATAGTATGCTGTGTAATTAATTAAGTAATTATGTTGGGTTTATGCATGTTAACACGCTGAATAACTGATATATCCAGAATAAGAGTCTAATAATGGATATATTTTTCAGCAAATTTTCTGGAAAGCAGTGTCCTTGAATTTAAAGGAAGCACCATCCACTTAAAATTTTAAAAATAAATAAATAAATAAAAATTCATTGTATGACTTTGTTTAACAAAGTTGCTACCTTTTTGGTTCACCGTAATATATTGGTAGTTTCCTGGTTGGATCTTTTTTTGTGTGGCACCAAAAAGTGTGCATAATCTGAATCATCTGGTTGGTCAATCAGTCTGACTTTTGCGCATTTGCATTTGGCAGCATCGTGTAGACCTGTTCGCTGCTCAGTTCACTGCACTGGTAGGTTGGTTGCATTGTTTACTTTTGATGGAAGAGTCATGTGGATTTCTTTCACTGCATTGTGTGATCTGTCTTCCTGTAGATGGCGCGTGAAGGATATCACCTGGCTGATAATCAAATTGAACCTGCATCTCTTGCTACTGATGGAAGCTCTACTAGTCAACAACCAACTGTTACCACTACATCTGAAACAGTTCAGCTACCACCCCCAATTCCGATCCCAGGGCAAGCTCCTTGCATGCTTGGTCCTATGAGCAGCATGTCAGGACTCAACCCCTGTCAATTACCATCACAATGTAATTTCTCTGGAGCCCATTTGCTTCCCCCTGGAAACAACCATTCTACACCACATCTCTCAGCTGGTTATTTGTCCAAACCACAACTTGATTTTGCTCCACAGCTCAACCCCTTGCATCCACAGTGGCAACATGTTTTTGACAAACGAGCCTTTTTACAGTTTCAGATGCTGCAAAGACTTGGGCTTCAATGGCAACTTTTGCAGAAGAGGATGATGACGGGGGGATTGGGTGCTGCAACAGGATGCACAAGTATGATGCAATTAGGAACTGGTGCCGAGTTGCTTGGAAATATTGGCCTTGGTTCCTCTGGTAATATTCCAGCTGCAGTATTGGCAAGAATGAGAATGGCTGAAGATCAAGGGAGAGCTTTGTGGAGTGAAGATCCAATTCAGAGAAATCCTGGTATGTTGCCAGTTTGTCAACCTGATTTTTCTGCCATGGCATATGAGGGTATCAACCAGCAGATGTCACTTCTACAAATACAACAGCAGTTATACATGCTGCCACAGCAGCAGCAGCAGCATGAAATGGGATCGCCAATCCAGTCCACAGGGGGAACCGGCTTGACAGAGCATGTAGTTTCACCTCTAAGTCAAGTTGGCCAGCACCAAATGGATCAACAGTTTCAAATGAGCCCACACCAACTGAACGCTGTAATGGTTCCTCAGAAGGTGGATCCTGGGAAAGTAGTGGCAGACCATGAAAATCCAGGCGTCAGTTCACGGACTCTTGGTTCTGTGGCTAGTTACAAGGTAAGCTCATCAATGGAGTTACATGATCCGACTAAGGATGCCACTTAGCCAAACTAGTGGGGATCAAATAAGTGAAGTATTTTGGATGATTGGGTGGTGTAATTAGAACAGCGGCAGATCTGTGAATACCATAGGTTGTTAGATATAAAGATCACATGTACCTACTCTTGTATTTGCTTGTTGAAATTACTTGCATAAATCCAGTGCTGGCTGAATCACCCAAAGCTCAGTGATGTTCTGTGGTAGGTCTTTTTTCATCCAGATCATGTCATGCTGATCTTGAATCTAACCAATACCCTGCACTACCTTTTGCATATCACGTATGCGAGGCTCGTAGTACTTAAATTCTAATCGTTTGTGTCATTGCTTGTTGGTACCTTCCAGAAGTCGATAATATGTTATTTTAGATTTGTGATGATTATTGTGCAGAAGCAGTTGCCTGTACTCTTGCGGGCTTTTACTCCAGGCTCTATTGAAAGAGAGATTATTAC
>JAOTQH010123343.1:0-15734 GCA_025631255.1 Cornus kousa | reverse complement strand
TTTCCAGGTGAATGAGAAATTAGCTCCAAAGTGTGGTATTTTGATAAGCCTATATGGATATGTAAAATGTGAGAAGTGTTTGTCCCACATAAAAAAAATGTTGAAATCAATTGAAATTTAAATAAACCAGATTTGGGCCTAATTGTAAAGTCTGATTATTCTTTTTACTAAATGAAATTTTGGATTAAGCATTTATTTTTAGGCTAAGCTTATTTAAATGGGTGGTTGGTTTTTGGATTTAAATTAAAACTTAGTTTTTTTTCCCAAAGGGTTATATCTATTTCCAAAGGGTTGCATCTGTTTTCCAAAGTGTTACATCTGTTTCTAAATGGTTACAACTTATTGGAGTGGATGTGTCTATTGGTGTATAGACACTATGTGAACTATTGTAACCAATTGGGGTGAATGTGTGAAGAGACATATAAATGGTTGTGTCTAATGATGAAGAGACACATATAAATAGTTGTGTCCAATGATGAAGAGACACACCCAATCCGAAGAGGCACATTGTTTAAAAACTACTTTTTAGTTTTTTCCAAAGGGTTGCACTTACCCAAAAAGGCACCTTGTTGCCGATAAATAGGTACATTGTTTAAAAACTACTTTTTAGTTTTTTCCAAAGGGTTGCACCTACCCAAAAAGGCACCTTGTTGCCGATAAATACCTCCCTTTAGATCATTTGCAAATTATTCGTTTCATTTTCTTCTATATCCCTCTCTAGATTTAAACCCAACCGAAGTGGGTTCAAATCATAAGTTAAGTGGTTCGAGCCACTTAGACCCTAATTCAATTTCATCGAGCCATATTAAGATTGGTTCAAACCATTTGGTTCGGATTACACCTAATTCAGCATTTATATAGTATAGATGCATTATTGAGTCAAAGAGAGTATTACATGGAGGAGGTTCGCCGAATCCATGAGTTTGTAGTGCTGCTACTGGTGGATGTAGACCGTTGTATCATGGGAGATAGATGTCACTGAGTCCGTTAGCATTATAGTGGGGCGAATCTGTCTTAAGGACATAATATTTAATACTAGCCTCGGTTCAGGTTCTTTATTTATTATTTATAAATTTATTACTTTATTTTGCATATTTAATTAAATATATAGTTGCATATTTAATTAATCATTTCTTAGCATATTGTTAATCATCTCATAGTATATTAGTATAAGGGTTGTTATATCTTAAATGTCACATGAAGCATATATTTTACCAACAAAAAGGATAAATGGGTCATATTTAAATCTTGTTTACAAATTGCCCTTGTTTTAATTTGTTGTTTCCTATTTATCTCAATTTATATAAACTTTTAGTCTATCAATCATGCAATCAACCAAATCAACTTAAGAGATAACCAAGCACTCCATGCTGAAGTAGATTCAATATAACGATTGCCACTGATATCGCCCTCATTAAACAAGTATCATAAAGATCTCCAAGAGCTATTTGATGTATACAGTTCTGATCTCTCAAGAAAAGTCTCTGTGCGCCTAGAATCTCCACTGTTCAGTATATAAATGTTATGTCTCTTCTAAACCTAGAATGGCTACTTGTAGAATAATTTAGACAAGTTTAGAAACCCAAAAAAAAAAAGGCTATTCTGAATAGAGAACTCATTGAAATTTTGTTTCTGGCAAATAAATTATTCTACAACTTCAGTTTGATTAATCTATAACGTTCTATGAACACTTGATCTCTTGAACTTGTGATTTGACCATGTCACTTTGATTCGTGTAAAAAATTCAATCTATCAACCCACACTCAATTGGTTGAGTAGCTACTGTTCTAATCAAATGTTGCCAAAACAAGGTTAAATAGTCCAGGGTTCACTAGTCACATGGAGGTCCAACTAATCCACCCATTAATCACTTAGATCCTATTTCTCTAGCTCTTCTTCGCCAAGTACGATACCAGGCCTCAAACCCTGTCCAAAGGGTTGAAGTAAAAATAGACTCCAAACCCAATTCTAAAACTTATCTTTACCTAAAGTGTGTGACCAACAGTTTGAAGCATCAGTTGATGAAATATCCTGTCTTTCATCTTCAATTTTGAATAACAAATATTCAATCTCAAGCGACCAAGTCTATGACTTAGTCCCATGACCTAACTTCATCAGTTTTGTGTACAACTACAAGCTTTGATCCATAATCTGCCAACACTTGGCACTATGTCCCAACATATTTAATAATAGGCATTCTTATTACATCTTAAGGACCATGCAACTCCATCCAATTTACAGAACCCAATTTAAGCTACTCCATTCTCCTATAATCCATTTGAACAGAGAAAGATCCCAACAAATGAACCCTTGTTCCCTTTGAACAGAGAAAGATCCCAACAAATGAACCCTTGTTTCACATTTCCATCCAATCTGAAAGGAATATGAGAGACTTTTTCAACTTACCAGAAGAATAATCCCTAGAGTGCTAGCTGCTTCTTAATGTTCCACTGGTTCATGGAATGGCATTAAAAGGATTTGAGGTCAAGAAAACAGAAAGGCCTTGCTAATGACAAAGAAACTTCATCTCTGGAGATGGACGAATAAATGCCTCTTATATAAGACTCTTTTCACCACTGCATACCTGCCAAAACTGTTTAGTTGAGCTCCATGTAATATTGTAATGTCTAGGCACATGTTGAGCTTCAAGCAAAATATCAAATATATTGAACACCTCACATTCATTTAACTGATTATGCAGCAACATTGGTCCAAACTCATTGAAAATTCCAGATATCTGTCTCCCGCAACAAGTCCAAATTTATGTAACCCATACCATCTTGCTTTTAATCAACAGATCAGATTCTTTCAGTTCAACTTAAACAGTTTTTTCAACCCTTCACCTTTTCATGGTGTGGAGGCCCAGAGGGGCTACATTTGTCTAACTTGGTTTAACCATGGCACATATAGTTCCAACATTTCCTTTTCTTCAACGCTGGATGACAACTATCTACTGGGTAAGATACTAAGATCAATACATTTTACTAGTTAGTTTTTTTTTTTTTTTTTAGAGAGTTTTTTTTGTTTGTGTGTGGTTGTTGGGTGGTGGGGCTGAAACCTGACCTCTGGGAAGGCTGCACCTTGGTCAACTAAATGTTGGGATTACAATGATCATACTGCGACTAATTTTGGTCAATGCTATTGTCCTTCATTCAACAAAATTATACATATATTGTTTGAGAAAAAAGAAAAATAAACTATTGTTTTACATTTTTCAAAGGCAAATGACAACACACACACACACACACACACACATATATATATATTATATAGTGTTCGTCCAGTTAATGAAGCATGATAGGAGAGTGGATTGAGTACATATGGTAACCTACATTATCTGCAAAAAGCGACTACTCTCACCTCATATTCATGTCCTCGCGAAGGGCATCCTCATCTTTTTAATTGAGTAATGGTAAAAGTGGGAGCGATGTGTGTGAAGGAGAAGCTGAGGGAAAGGGAAGATAACAATGGATTAGTCCACATTATAGGCGACGTGGCGAAAAAGGAATATTCAACTTATCCATGGATTTCTTGTTCATATGTAGTGGTATACCGTTCATATTAGCATTTCAGCTGTTTTGCCAACATCTCCTCTTGCAGGTACTAAACACAGAATTTGATTATTTAGACGTAGCATCCGATGAAAGAATCTTCCCTTCCATAATATCATAGGAAGAAGATATGAAAGGAAGAAAGGAAAGGGAAATTCCCTGTGCCCAACAAATCCTTTCCATTGTGATGGAAAGGAGGGAAAGGACTCCCTTTTATACTTTTGTCCTCAAACAGACCCTTTCTTTAATACCTAAAGACAAATGGTAAAATGAGTGATGATAGAGAAATTGAATGGTTTCTCCTGAATATCCACCAAATCTAACGTGGCCAAGTGTTACGGGTGGGCGCTTGCCCATTTACCCAAAAACTTAAGCTATTTGATAGTGCGGCATACTCACCCATTTATACTCATTTCACTTTCCATCCGGATCCAATGTGGGACAAGAACTACTTGTAACATTCTCCACCACCCGAACTCGCAACGCCCTCGTTTGTGGTTGGGCCACCTTGCCTACCCGAAGTGGGCTCACCTGGACGCTTCCAGGCCAGGCGCTTGGCGTGACACCGAATCAAGAACTGGGTCTAGCTCTGATACCAATTGTTACTGGTGGCACTTGCCCATTTACCTAAAAATTTAAGCTATTAGGTAGTGTTGCATACCCACCCATTTATACCCATTTCACTTTCATCTGGATCCGATGTGGGACAAGTACTGAAAAGGAGGGAAAGGACTCCCTTTTATATTTTTGTCCTTAAATAGACCCTTTCTTTAATACCTAAAGACAAATGGCAAAATGAGTGGTGATAGAGAAACCGAATGGTTTCTCCCGAATATCCACCAAATCTAACATGGCCAAGCCATGTCAAATTTTTTAAGCGTCTTTTTAGCATGAGAATTTATTTTTTCTCTCACCTCACGTGGGCTTGGTGGGTCATCCACCGTTCACCTTCAACCTCACAAAATTGTCCTACTTCTTCAACCGCACAAATAGCAGCACTCAACGGCGACGAGCCTAAGAAGATGCTTCCTGTCAAAACGCAATCTCTTGCAATGGAAGCCCAAACAGTCCCTCTCAGGGCTCATCGTCGGCCGTTGATTTTGCCGTTGGAATATACTGATAAAAGGAATCGAATCTTAGTTCGCAATCTGATAAAAGGAAAATTATGGAAAAAAAGAAACTTTTGGGAAAAGTTTACAATGGAATTATAATACTGATTAAAGGAATTGATTTGAAGTCGGTGGATATGGCATTGCTCTTGGTTACTTGATGATGCAAAGCTTTGAAATCTATAATTAAGAACATCAGATATCCTCTCTCTCTCTATCTATATATTTATATAATTATATATTTGTTGTGTTTTATCCGTATGAGGTAAGAATTATGAAACCTAAAATTTAATTAAAATTATAAGGCTTTTTCTTACTTAATATATAAATATATTTTTCATAATTGGTACTCACACACACATGCCTCCACCGAGGTTCGAACCCCGTACCTCCTTTGGGAAGTAGAGGCCTGGTACCGCTAGGCCACTGCCCATTGGTATATTAATATATTTGTTACTTAATATTAATATAATTATATATTTGCTTCATACATCCATGCTTGTTTGAACTTGTATATGAATGCTAGGTTTGGTTACTGATTGATGGTTAAAAGGACCCTCAATTGCAATGGAAGCCCAAACAATCCATCTCAGGGCTTATTGCTGGTGAGTGTGGGGGGCTCGTCGTCGTTGCCGTTGAGTGCTGAGATTTAACCTTAGAAATATGACATACCCATGAGGCTGAAGACAATGAAGGACCCACCTAAATCACCTGAGGTGAGAGAAGATATGGAATTTTCATGCTTAAACAATGTTTAAAGAAGTTAACGTGTCTTGACCACATCACATTCGGTGACAATTCGGGTGTAATTATTCGGTCCCCCCATCATAATTCATGGTAAAATAAAGCAATGTTCGTTCTTGCGTTCTTCCTTTCTTTTATGCCAGCCAAAGAAAGGAAAGGACAAATAGCTTCTCTGAGATTACTTTTTCCATCCCTCCTACCTCCCCTTCCTCCCAATTTTCTATTTCTCCAACCGAACAGAGCATTATAAAGGGCAAGAGATATTGAACTGGAATCCAACTTCATTAGATCAATTGTGAAAGGACTGCCCTTCCTTTCAAGGAAGGCAGTATGATAAAGCTTCCAAGTACAAAATACAAAATTTTGGTTTTGTAGTGGGAGCACACCTAGTCTAAGACCGTAACTAAGCATACGACATTCTCAAGCATTGACCAGATAAAAGTGACGAAAATATTACAGAAGAATTAAACAAACAAACATAAAAACTAGGTCACCCCTAGAGAAAAAAAGAAGGTTAAATTTAAGTAAAAAGGAAGGATGAAAGACAAGTCAGTATGCAAGATAAGTCAACGGGAATAAAAGACTACAAAACATTTAAAAGTCATAATAAGAAACCATTGTAGAAAACTTACCCTTAACTAAAAATTAATGTTCAGACACTTCGTGAGCACAGCCCTGTATCTACCGCTCATTGGGATGATTATTATGTTATTGTACTTGTAATATAATATGCATAAGCAGAAGGGTCTAATGCAGGTTTTTCATTAAACCTTTATACCATTATTTCCACTTTTACTTTCCCATCTACGTTCTTCTGCATACAAACTCAGCGTAGGATAGGTAAATTTACAAGCTTCATATAGTAAAATAATAAACAATAAAAACGAGGAACGGATATGAACCATTTCCAGAATCATTGTGCGTAATAAGCATTCATTAATGAACAATATAAACATAAAAAAATAAAACTAAAAGGGCAGACGTAAAAATAAGATTATATCACTTAGGAACCCAATTTGGACATGTACAATTCAACTCAACAAAGCCTTCACCCAATTATATGGGCTCGGGTATATATATGTTATCCTATTTCACCATTTCGCTCCAAGGCCATGGCCTCAGTTAAACCATGTGCTCATACTGGGCAGGTGTAAGAAAAGATAGTGTCTGTAAGAAAAGATAGTGTCAAGGACATTGAGATACCCCACCATAGTAGGAAGAAGCTTACCATTATTGTAAGCTCACCACTACCTTCTCACTACTTTCCTGTCACATTTCTAGGGATTTTGCTAGCAACTAAGAAGGAAATCCCTACAAAGATTTCACGTTAAAGCACAAAGATGAGCAGTGCATATTTCATTTGATTGGTGAGATTGAGTGAGCAAGACTAGGTCAGCAATCTATCATACCTCCTACAGGTACTAAATCAAGGATAAAGGCTGTAGAAATTTTGAGCAAGCAAAGGCAACTGGTGCAGAAATTAAAAGGGTGAAATTATCGTGAATGGTTACTCCAAAGGCAAGTCTTGTCCTAACTGAAAAAAAAATGTGTATGTCCAGTGTGGTGAACTTCTTTTTACTCGTGAATCTTTTGATTAGCTTCAACTTTTAGATACCAAAATGGAACTTCTCAATGTAATTTGCCCCGAGGTTGGGATGATCTCTGCTGTTTTCTGTAGAAAGTCAAAGATTTGGTAGACAATTGAGATGGAGCTACCATTGGTATATAGCAGTCTCTATGAAAAAAATCTAATGAGAAATTTAGAGTGGCATTGACGTGGAAATAAGTAACGCTGTTACTTTATGCTCTTTCTATAAGGCATAGCCAAGAAGTAGGGGTCACTATCCCATAATCAGAAAGTGCCAATTCAAACTAATGTAGCCTACCTCAAGACAAACACAACTTGAGAAAAGGTCTTAATAATGAGCTTTTAAAGTTGGGAACTAGGAATGAGCGAGGTACTTGTCAGTAAATCATATGCTTAGTTTCTTGTTGATCATAAGTTCATGTCCATAATTTGGCATAGAGTAAGTAGTGCTTCGATTTCTCAGGCTTGGGGCAACAAAGCCCATATTGTTTGGATTGCTATATTAAAGTTACTAAACTGAAGAACTTTTACAATAGAAGGCCCTGTTGAAACTAAAATCACCGGTGACCTAATTTCAACTTCTAAACCATTCTATCTCTAATATCACAAAGCATAGGGTTCTGCAACTGCCCATCCATTTTGGGCTCACCATGGTTTTGACTTTGTATTCTTAACAACTACTTTTACATTTCAAGGCCGATTATTGTTTAGTTATATATTTTTTTTACTATTTGGTAATTAAGTGAAAGATTGGCTTGACAGGTGTCCAAGTTAATGTTTGGTTAGTCACAAGTCTTGTTATTGTAATTTTTTGTTGGAATTAGTTGAGTAGTTTTTTTTTGATAAGAAATAATTGATATAAAAAGGCGTTCAAGAGGGAAACGCATCCCTTATTCAGAAGTGGAACTGGAGATTAAGGCCCCAAAGAAGCCAAAAAAATAATTAAATCTTGGGGAGAGAGGAACAGGACTTCCTCTTCACATAACTGAAAAGAAAGCGTATGATGTGAAGTTTCAGAATCGCCGTGGACGATTCTTTCCCTTCAAACATTCTACTATTCCTCTCCTTCCAAATGCACCACCAGACACAATGTGGTACAACTCTCCAATAATCACGAACAGCACTACTCACACGGCATCCTCTCCAAATACGAATCAAATCCTTAGAATAACGAGGCAAAACCCAACGCATACCAAACAGACAAAAGATAAGATTCCAACAATCCCTCGCCATAGGACAATGCATGAGAATTTGAGCAACTGACTCACCATCTTGTTTGCAAAGTCAACACCAGTTAATAAGACAGTTGCCACTTTTCCTTAGATTATCAATCGTCAGGATCTTACCCCACACAGCGGTCCAAACAAAGAATGCCACCCTAGTTGGAGCCATAGAACGACAGATAGTCTTCCACGGAAAATCAACGATATCAAAATCAGAAAGACATAAGAATAAGGATCGAACTTCGAAGCGACCATGGGAAGAGGGAATCCATGTCATGTCATCACAACCTCTGCCAACTGCCTCGTGTCGATACAGCAAATCCAGAAAAACACATACCTCGTCCACCTCCCAATCCTAAAAAGAGCGTCGAAAGTGCACGTCCCACGTAATTCCACAACTATCAAGCCGATTACAGTTGGCTACGTAGGCATGTCTATCAACTGCAACACTGTATAATCTGGTAAATAAACAAGATAAAGGCCGGTCACCAAACCAAAGATCCTCCCAAAAATTAACGTTTCAATTAGTTGAGTAGTTTTATTATTACTATTTTGTCTAGAGTTTCATAAAAAGCTAAAGCAAATCCAACCATGTTCTGCTTCCTCCCATTCAGGTCCGATTGCCTCATACATCTTTTCAGAAAATGGTCTATCTACCAAGCCTCCTCACTAGACAACTATTCTTGGGATAATATCTCAACCTCTACTCTGTCATCCAACTAATATGTAACATATAGCCTCCTCTCCGAGTGAAGGGAGGGAGGGAGGGAGGGAGTGAAAAAAAAAAAACAAAAAAAGCAAAAACTTCAAGGTTGTTAAAGTAATTAATATATTGGTTATATCAGTGTTTATCAGAACATGAATCATTGTGGTCTATAGAACTAGAACGGTGGAACCTGAACTTGGGACCCAATCCACATAATCCAATGTGTATAAGGCAAGTTTATGTTTATATAAATGACATGGTTGGAATGTGTTAGGTAATTCAAATAATGAGAATGGTACTCTTCCAATCAGGATGTAAATAAGGAAAACTAATATTAGAATGCATGATGGGAAATGATTTATAAAGATTTGTCAAATTTCCTTTTATGCTTCTACTAAAAGGAGAACTGAGGGAGCAAATAATTTTTTTGGAGAAACAATTTCAGTATTCATAACAACGTCTTTTAAAACAAGCATTCCATTATATAAATGATTGGGGTATCTGTGTTCTTCATTATCTGTGGTCAGATGTTGTTAGGATCGGGATTTTACGTAGGATTGATGAGGGGTCCATAGGATCAAAATCGTAGGATCAGATCAAAAATTGTAAGATTCTATAAAACTAATAGAAACGTAACTCAAACTAACTTTCAAATTCAAATATTTTCGATATAAATAGAAAATAAGGTTAAATAACCAAATGAGACACTAACAAAATCAAGTAACATTAAAAGATACTAAGACATGTGATAAACACTTAAAATCAATTTCTTGATTTCATAAAAAATTCAGCATAGAATTTAAAAATAAAATCTCAGAGAATAAATAAAAGTAAAGCCTAAACAAATAGGAAAAAAAAAAAAAAAGCAGCGAAGTAGAGAGAGATATCTACAATTTAGTTGCCTAGTTGTCTAAGCAATTTAGGTTTTTTTTTTTTTTTAACCTGAGCAATTGCGTTGAAAAGTTAATTTTTGGTTAAAAAGAGGAATAAAATAGAGATAGAAAGAACAACAGAATGAAAAAAAAATGAAGTCTTTTTGTTTTGTTCATAATTGACAAAGAATATGTGGAAAAATATAATTTTTTCTATTCATTGTACTGAAAAAGAAGGAAGAAAAGAGAAACTAAGAAGAATAAAACTAAATAGAGGAAAATATTGAAGTTTTGAATCATACCTTTGAAATTCAGAGTTTGATCGTATCTACATTTGACATTCGGTTCTTTGGTTTTTGTTTTAAATTTTTATTTTTTAATGTAATAGGCTAAAGATTTGGACTTTATATTTAAAATGATTAAATTTATTAGTCCAAAATTAATTGTAGGCCCAAATAAATCCGGAAGAAGAAAAAAATAACACTACTTAGTAGAATCAGAAGGATCGTGCGATTCTACAATTCTTCTTCTGATTCTATAGATTCTACTGAGATTCTACTTCTAAGTGATTTTGGATGGGATCGGGATTGGTTTGGTAATTTGGGATCGTAGAATCGTCCAGAATTGGGATTTTAACAACAATGAAATACATTATTCTATAATTTTATAGTGGCTTAATCGTTATATCTCGTTGCATTTATAATTTTATATGTAATGAGACAAGAACATCTAAAAGAAGCTATAATTTTATGATTCCATTCTCTTCATTCTTTTTGTGACATAAAATACATTGCCAATATATGTATAATGAGTGACAGATATAAGGATAATAATGGGATGCATGCTATTATATGATGGACAGTTCTCTCTGTTGAAAACTGGGGGGTGGAACAATTGCAAACATAACCATGTTAATCCATCTTTGACATGTTTTGGATGATTAAAAGAGCTTTTTTTTTTTTTTTTTTTATAAGTGATTAAAAGAGCTTATTTTTACTAATCTAAATATTCTATGGAAGTATATCTGCATTATAATTTTTTGACAAGAAATTTATCACATACTTATTATCGTCATCACTGTCTTACCATTCATGGCTCATCCACATGGAAATACACCCTATGACATAGGTAAATGAATGTGATTTATATAGTAAATTCACAAAGATATTTATAGATTTTAGGGAGTTGCCATGTTTGATAGGGTCCATGTCAAAACATGACAGCTGCGTCCTTGTCCTCAAATCATAGAACACGTATCATGCATGTCATACTACATACACCATTTACCATGGGCGATCAACTGAACGGCTACATATCTACGCAAATTACTAGACAATTCACAATGCCATTATTTTTTCACCAATCTATCTTCAATAATGTCACCAAGTTATTCACGTGAATACACGAGAGTTTGGAATACGCAAGGGTTTTAGGTGATCACCTACACGTGGAGGCTACTGTTAATGTAACTGACTAGGCCGTCGTTTTTTTACGGTAGACGTTTTGAATGCTCGTCTTCCATGCATGGCACCAGGTGTCATAGCCACAACATAAGACTTGCCCATCGTACGCGAGGGTTTTAGGCGGTCACCTACACGTGGAGGCTACTGTTAATGTAACTGACTATGCCGTCGTTTTTTTACGGTAGACGTTTTGAATGCTCATCTTCCATGCATGGCACCAAGTGTCGTAGCCACAACATAAGACTTGCTCATCGTACGCGAGGGTTTTAGGCGGTCACCTACACGTGGAGGCTAATTTTAATGCAACCGACTACACCCTCATTTTTTACGGTAAACATTTTGAATGCTCATCTTCCATGCATGGCACCAAGTGTCATAGCCACAACATAAGACTTCCACATTTGTCCATAGGTCATCATATACATGTCATATATGCTTCAGGTTATCCACAAATTGGGGCATTAACCAAATATGAATCCATACAAAGAAAACAAGACAAATTTTATGGCGTTATTGTTTAATTAGATCTAACCCCCATAAACTAAGTTCTGCAAAAGTTCACTTTAACATCAAACCAAATGCCCAACACAACAGATTTGCTTAAAACGCTAAATTATCTTTTGACTTAAGAAATAATTAACCTAGGGATGGAATAAGAAATATTTAACCTCAAGAAAAAAAAAAATGGGAAGAAAAAAAAAACCCTAAGAAAATTAAACAGCAAGCTCAAGGCTTTTCTAAATTTAATGGCACACTCAAATTCCAGCCCAAAAAACAAACCTAACTATCTTGACCAACCACATACAAATCCTGAAGAGAATTTCAAATCTGCAAAGGAAGGTCTGAACTCAGAATGACAAACATACAAAATTCACAACAATAAATCAACAGAACCACATAATAGATAAAGATTTACATTTTGATGGAAGAAACAAACCTGGTTGAACAGGCCCTCTGGGTCTTCAACAATCAGTCAGCTTCTGATTACAACCCTCCTCTTGAGAACAGTTACACAAAAAAGATGAATGAACAAATTAATAAATTTCCTCAAACTAGAATCCTATCTGCAAAGTTCATGCAAACCAGATAAGTTAAATTTAGCCCATTAGAATCTAAAATCAATAAAGTTCCAAAACAAAACAAAAAAAAAATCTTCAAATTTAGTTCAAACCCTTCGACAGAACCCAAAAACAAAGGGTTATCATAAATAATCACAAAACCGTACAAAATTAAGAAAACCCATCAAAGGATTTTCAAAGAGAGAAAGAAAAAGAGAACCCAGCATGTAGCTTTCAACTCATAAAGAGAAACAAGCAAAAAATCATCAGAAAGAAAAAGAAAAAGAAAATAAAAAAATTAAAGAACTTTAAGGAAGAAGCAAACCAATAAGCACTTTACTGTACCTAGTGAAATCCGCCAATAGATTCTACTTGAAATTTTTTGTTTATATATATATATGTTAGAGATGTAAATATAAAATGTAGCTGAAAAACTTCTTCTCCAAAGGACCAAATCCTTTGCCTATATTACGATAAATATAGAGGAAATCCCAAAGGGCATATTTGTCAGTGGAAGGAGAGAAGTCAACGAGCCCAGGAAATTTTGCTTACTCGACTAGTTTTAGTCCAGCCCAAATTCGTTGCAAATGAGCCCAGCGTCACGAGTGAATTGCCCAAAATTCAGTAGTGCTGCTGGGCCAGTATATGTCTAAATTATCATATTATTATGACCCAAGTCATATGAACTCCATGAGAGCAAATGAGAAAACAAAAACGCGAAAGTGACAAAATCTGAGCATTATAGAAGAAGTGAGAATGTGAGAGATTTAGAAGAATTGTATTACTTAGAATTCATGAATTCAAGTTTACTCTTTAGTAATTTCAAGCATCTCCCTTTGATTTTTTTTTTTTTTTCCCCATAAGCGTCTCCCAGAGGCCATTTTTCTTAATTATTTGGGGTCCCTTATATTAATCATATATGTTTTCCTTTCGTTTTATTTGAAGTCATAGTCTAAGTCGATGTCAGACGTTGGACTGGGCAATTTGGCCCAAGAACAATTGACCCAAAAGATACAAAATAAAGGAGTTCATTGAAACAACCCAGGACATAACATATTAACAGTGAATTGTTTAAGGAGTTCATTTTTCTCCTTAATTGATTATTACATTGAAAATTAACTTATAAACACATAATTGATTATTACAATGAAAATTAATTAACTTACGAGTGCCCATGATTTTATGTAAATCTAAGCCAACCACACTTTCTAATATATATATATATATATATCAGTAAATAACACTTTCTAATATTTTATTTAGGTGAAGAACTCGTGTTAATAAATTTAACACTAGTGAATTTTTTTAACGAAATTTGTAGTGTTTAGAATAAATTTTCCGATATAGGACATAATCGAATCATATGCAATCAGTTGAGGACTGAGTCGAATGACACAGTCAACAACCACCAAATGAATGATAATTATTGTTTAAGGGAATAAAATTAAACAATCATAAGTGATCATGTGAACTTATGCTTTTAAGTTCTGTCCCAGCTACAAATTCAGACAAATACTTAATTATTCTATCCAAAATTCATATTACTTTATGCTTGTGTTGTCGACTATATATGTGGATTGGAATAGAACTTTAATATATTTACATATATATATATATATATATATATTTAAAATTTGAATAATATTATTCACAATTCTGATTCATTTCATGCAACTGAAAGCATCATCTGTACTTTTTTTTTCTTTTTTCTTTTTTTCTTGATGGAAAAGTTATTTATAGTATACAAAAATGATGAGATATAACATTTAAAATGAGCAGCCTATCATGAATAAAGTAAACGTGCTTTGATTCCCACATGACCAGGTGACATACTGTTGCCCTATAACATGTTTGTTTTGTGATGGTGAGTCGATAACCATATGCTTGATGATCGTATATTAGGTTTAAGTACACTTTAACTCTAGTGATACTATTTTGTGGTACTTAATTTCCTTAATTGTGCTTTTAGTAGCTAGATAACTTCTCTGAACTATAAAATATATATATATACGTACGTGAACCTTTCTCCCTTGTTGTTAATTGTCCGTTAAATAAAGAATTGAAATGACTTTATTGTCCATTTGAATCTATTTTTATTTAATATCACATTTCTCTAAAAAAAAAAAAAAATTTGGACAGACAATTAACGAGAGAGTAAGATGCAAATTTTTTTATAGTTCAAGGAGGTCACTTTTTAAAAAAATAATTAAGAAATTATGTGTGGTAAAGAAAAGTTAATGTTTGAAATTTGAAAGTAAGACAAATCCCGTTAATTTATGTGAATAGGAGTTGACGTCATCACGATGATATTAATATTCAAATATCAGTCTCCATTTATATAAAATTAATCCAATTTGTTTGGCTATTGTCAATTGAGCTTTTTCTATCTAATGAAATTAATAATGTGTAAACCTTCTTGAGAGTCCCACTTTAATAATGTGTAAACTTACTTTCTTAATCACTAATCTCTAATATTCTTGATATGAAAAATATTAAGAATATTAATATTCTAATGAAATTAGAATATTAATACGTGTGAACATGAATACAATTACTATTTTGCCCCATAACCAAACTTTGATTATTCTTTTGGTAACAAATATAAAAGTAAATAAATAAATAAGCCTGATTATGCTCTTGTCTCAGTATTTATTAATAATATATACACATATAAATATATTTTAATTGTTATCCTAGGAAGACAAAATTGGGTCGGCAAACACTTGTCCTCCCTATCGCCCATCACGTGGCGGTGGCACAGATGATCCCAATTGAATGGTGTTACAAACCTCCCTTCACGTGCGTCCCATGTGACTGACCCCTCTCTCTCTCTATCTTGTTGTTGTGTGTCATGTGGTCGGCTCTAAATTCAATTGAACTCAGGGCCTTTATGTGGTGATTCTCAAAAAGTTAAGGGCATTATTATTTAAAATTTAAATTTAAACCGAGCAAGTTAATAGAAGGAATTTTTATTTTAAGGTATGTCTGATAATTCAATTTAATGTTTAATTTTGAACAGATTGAACACTTATTTAATTTACTGTATTCTAATTTGAATATAATTAAAAATAGTAAGCATAAAATGAAATAAAATTTTAAGTGATTGAGACATCACTTATCACTGAATGTCGAAAGATAAAAATTAAATAAAATATCAAAATTCAGCTCTTAAGAAATTTTATTTTATCAAATAACACTTAAATCTTATTCAATGCATTCAGGAGACATAACTTTCTCGATTAGCATTCTATTAATCTCAAATTTTTGAATCACTTTTCCAAAAGAAAAAATAATTTTGACGTTACAATAAGTAAAGGTTGTGAAGTGAAGACAATTGTATTTGAACCAAATCACATTAAATGATGCCTCAACGAGGAGGGGAGTGGAACTATATAGCTTCATTATTACGAGGTTTAAGGG
>JAOTQH010123233.1:0-13468 GCA_025631255.1 Cornus kousa | reverse complement strand
GTAGAAATAAGAATAAAAATATTATTGATTTAAATAAAATAATTGATTATAAGATTTTTTTTTTTTTTTTTTTTTTTTTTTTCCGTTAATCAGTTATAAAAATCAATTCTGAAATCTGAGTCACCATGACCAGGTTTTTTCAACTAGGATAATCCCTTGGAGTTACTCAAAGGTAGAGTTACTTGGGAAATTTTTTTTTTTTTTTTTTTGAAAGCTATGGTAAATATTATTGAATAGAAAAAGATATTACAATAGCATGAGAAAGGCTAGGATAAACAAGCCTGGCCCATAGGCGGCCCAACCACAACCAACAACAAGCAAAGAATACAGCATCGAGCATGACTAATGAAAAAGTGAGGATAATTCTAAGAATAAGACAAAATAAGAGAAAATAGATTTGGGCCGTACACGTATATAAAACGTGAAGAGAAAATAAAGAATCTCAAACTGGAATGAAGTAATTAAAAATGATAACATTAAATCTTATAAGAATTGTGGTGTATGATAGAATAGTATAGAGAACTTGTCTTAAACTTTTCGATTAAAATTAAGCTCCTCCTTTTTGTTCTTCTTCTTTAATGGTCCTTCTTCTTCCTTCTCTCTTTTCTCTTTTTCTCTTCTAGATCAACTCTCTATGTATATATATAAATCAAATATATTACATATTTTTCTAAACATAACTTACATCGAATAATTCAAACTAGGTGAATAATTTAATAAAACATTATTTATAAGGAAAGTAATATATATATATATACACACACCTAAGTATCTATATTTATACTGTTCTAAAAGTGTAAGGAATTTCTGAATATTTTTAAATTTTTTTAATATACAAAATAATTTTTATAATATATACTTATACCACTAAACATAATCGTACTCTTTACCATATATATATACGAAAAAAAAATTTTATATTAACCCAAAAAAACCAATCAGAGCTAACCTTCCATACACAGTAGTTACCATAGTAAGATCCTAACCTTCCTAACCTGTGAACAGGAATAAGTTAGACACAGACGCCTTCCTTACTCAGTAATTACCATAGGAAGATCCTAACCTGTTAACAGCATTGAAGCCTAAGAGTAAGAAACGGCATGCTTTCATTGTTGCGGATACGGAAACAGTTATGATCGACAAGTGCATGTCCGGGTTCCTAGTTGTGCAGCCGGGTGAAGATGTTGGAGCCAAGCCTGAACATGCCTTTGAAAACTTTTTCAGTGAGGATGGATCATCTGCTTATAATGTCTGAATTTAGAGACTGTAGTCGATCGTCAAATGCTGTTCAGCTTTTTTGGTCGGTTAGCCATGGTTGCTGGGAGTAGCAAGATTCAAAAGGTTTATTTTCATATATAATTTATCAGGATTTGATGGGATTATCCTTATGCAGTATTAAGCTTCTCTTGGGAAAAAGTACTAGGGGTGGCAATTTCTGTTCGCGGATTGTAATAATGTCGTGTTAACTTAAGGGTATTATACTAATTAAACAGCTCAACCCGAACACGATCTGACCTATTTAATAATCGTGTCAGGAACTCTCAACACTAACCCAACTTGTTTATTAAAGGAACTATATATTTGACCAGTTTAATGACCTATTTACAATATAAATATATATATATATATATATTATTTAAATCATTAATAATACTCAATAAAATAATAAATACTAAAAAAATAAGTTTTAATCAACAAAATTATTAAATAGTTTCTAATTTACGAAAGATTAAATTATCACAAACAAGTTTTTATAGTAATTTTATAAGTAATTTTATAACTTAAATAGAAATTTATTTACGACATATATAGTTGAACGTGTATAAACAATTTACACGGGTTGAACTTCTCAATCCAAATACGATACGATTAACTAAACGGGTTAACCGTGTTGACTCGTTTATATCCCAAACCCGTTTAAGGTCAACCAAACTTATTTAACTCGTGTCACGTGCGAGTCATGTTGACGGGTCATGTCAACTTTTACCACCCCTAATAAGTATACGATCAAGCCCCTTATGCGCAACTCGCAACCATATGAGTTAGTTGTCCTTCAGGATAGGAAACTTCTCTTCCAGCTCAGAGATTCATGCATGCTTCTTCCAAGTAATCTTGCTACACATAATGGCTCCATCCCAATAGCCCCTGATGTCTTGCGAGTGTGTCATCTGTGGCCTATGGGCCATCAATTGCTGAAGTTCAACTATTAGGCAATATAATCCTCTCATGACCTCTCAAATTCAAAATATAGCAAGTGCATGAAAATAAGGCACTTCAATTGCCTCTTAAATGACCTCTCATATTTTGAGATTGTCAAAAGTATTACTAAATATAGCAGCTCTCAAATGGCCTCTCAAACTCAAAATATAGTGGATGAAAATGAGGCACTCCAATGAATTCTCAAATGACCTCTCATATTTTGAAATTGTTAAAAGTTGCTAAAATGAAAATAAGGCACTCCGACTCTCAAAACATGGAATTGTTGTTGTCTCAAAAAATAACATTTTGGATGAAATGCACCATTGGAGCAAAATTGCAAAAATATAGCATTTTGGCATGGAAATATAGCATTTTGCATTGGAGATGCTATTAGTGCTTAAGAAATTTATTGGACTCTTTATAAAGTTGATATATTGGATTGTTTCACATTATCAAGTCTGGCAATGAACATTTTTCGCATTTCATACTATGATCCCAAGAGCCGGCCTACACATATCCCAAGTCAGAACGAGGATGCACTCAATTTTTAAAACTATAAAATAAATTTCATTAAATACTTTTACATTATAATATATACTTATATACTATTTAGAATTTCAATAGCCACATATTTTTAAATGAGTCATTTCTTAATTCCAATAGTCACATATTACATATGATTAATTAGTGTATATATTTTTTTATTATTTCTATACATTTTCAACAATTTAAATTAGAGTATTTATTTAATGGCTAAAATAAAGAGTTTATAGAAGAACTTTTATAACTAAATACACACATACCGGAATTAATATTCCGAATAAAGGAAAAAAAGAAAAAAAAATTTCATCCCACTTTTTAAAAAGCAACTCATTTTCCTTACCCAAAAATTCCTTGCCCTAATCCATAATATTCCAAAAAAAAAAAAAAAAAAGTCCCATTTTTCTGGTAAGAGTTTTCAATAAATACAAAAATCAATTATTTTTAATAGTTTCCAAATACAATTATTATTTTGTTTGCATTTCACTTTACTTCGTATTTAATTAATAATCTCCTATGAACGATACTTAAGTCCTCACTGAGAATCTACAGCATACTCACTATTGATGTGGACCAATAATAAATAGACATGTTTTATTTTAATTATCAAATCATAGATGATAATAAAATCACATCTCTCGTTTGATAAGTGAATATCTACCCTACCATCTAATATTTGGTATGTTGTAGATCCTCACTAGTGACGACCTAAGTATTGTCCATCTCCTATAGCGTATTTAAATTTCTTTTTATCTATTTATTTACACCATCCATAAACTTGTAAGATTTTTTAATTCTTTTATATACTTTCTCACTCTTTCACTATTTATAAAAGTGTAAAAAAAGCAATTGCCAAAAGTGAAATAAGCATCTGGATCACATCCTTTTCATGAAGAACGTTATGTCTGAGTTCAACTTGAAAATGAAAATCTTCTTTCATTCCTCATAGACCTAACGATAATGATTTTAACACAACTCTCAACTAGACGTAATGTGAAACCCAATTGCGTGTGAAAATTCTGATTATTCAGTTCATTTAAACTCTTCAACGTGAATATCGTTACCCTATTAAGAAAGAAAGGAAGCATTTCTCTTATAATTTCCCCCAACTAAT
Source organism: Cornus kousa (assembly GCA_025631255.1). Taxonomy (NCBI): domain Eukaryota; kingdom Viridiplantae; phylum Streptophyta; class Magnoliopsida; order Cornales; family Cornaceae; genus Cornus; species Cornus kousa. The sequence continues at coordinate 9,615 of JAOTQH010123233.1, read as the reverse complement.
ACAAATTGTCCCATGCTCTAATTTGGAGACATTATTATTAGTCATTACACTTTCTAAGAACTTATCAATCAAGCAGATTTTTGCAAAGTTTTTTGATATTAAGTTATCGTAAAATAGAAAATTATTATTTTGTTAATTTAGATAGCATGAGAGTGAAAAGAAAATGATTGTACTTACGAAAACTATCCATATAATTTTATAGTAGAGACTTAAAATATAACGATACAACTATCACGAGAAACAAAAATTTTCGTGTGCTTGATGGGAAAATGTTTGAGAAAAAATCAACAACGTGCGGGAATCGTATTTTCTTACAACTTTTCCTTTCATCCTATCCAAACTAATAATTTTTTTAAAAAAGATAGATCTTATTTCTTTTCTTATTATGATATTTCCATGTAACCAAACACACCCATAGGAAACACTATAAATAGTCTTGGCAAACAAACGGTAGGGAGGATATATCATAAAGGGGAATTACTAATGGTAACTCGAGAAGTGTTAGATGGGCTCTTCCAACATTGGCTCTAGATGAGAAATGAATAAATAAGTATGTAGCACTACTTAATAATTTAAGTTTTTGAATCAAAAGACAAGAACCCTACTTGTTATAAATGGTATCAGACACAGACCGAATCTTTAATTTGGTATTACGTCAACCACTGACTCAAGAGATGCCCGGTCCCTACTAAATTCGACCATAATAAGGGGGTTAGAAATCTGGATGAGATATTTAGAGAAAAGTGATATAGAGAGTCAATAGTGTATATTTTGTGTGGCATACATTCCGTGATTCTCATTTTCTGTCAATTCTTAATTGTGTTTGTGTTTTGCTTTGAATTTGTCGTGATTCACAGGGAAGCCCTTGCCCTAGAGAGGACCAAAGGGGATCCTCAATACAAGGTAACATTCAACTATTTGTGAGTTTACCACTTTTTTAGTGATTTTAATTACTATGAAATAGTGTCGGGTTCAAACTTTATAATTTTTTGATGATAAACTAGAATGCAACTTGGTGGAGTGGACAAATTGAGAAATCAACATGCAGCTGAATCTTATATATATATATATATAAGATTCAGCTGCACGTTGATTTCTCAATTTATATATATATAAAATTCTCCCCTAAAGTCAGGATTCAACCGACATCAACCAACTCAAACTTATTTTTCTGAGTTTGGATTAAGTTTGTTTATTTTCAATAAATTAAGCTTGGATTGATAATAATAATAATAATAACAATATTAATCTGTTGGTTGCCCTAATTCTCCACCAAATCAAACTAAAATTGAGCTCACATTCAACATCGCAACCCTAACTCAAACGACAAAAGGAGTGGCTCAACCCCATCCAAATATATTATACACCATGGTAGGACTCAAGTTCAGCTGTACCTTTAAATAAACCACACAATTCATAATGAATCTGCAGAGCTCTCTTTTTGTCACCTTCATTGTTTTGCAACCTGCAACAAAATGGAATAAGTACTCTTCATTGCATGCAAAAGTTGGAAAACAATAAGTCAAAAATCAAAACCATAGAAGTTACAATTTTCTTTGTCTTCAAGTGAGAAACAAATAGATGCAAAATTAAGCACCAAATTTGGTATTTCACCAAAATGGTGGGCTAAGGAGTACTGGCAAGTGTGGTTTGTTTAATTGTCTATGTAAGATGCACCTTAAGGACCCTACCATCAATTGGCCTCACCCATGAAGCTCTCAGGCGTGAGAATGATGATGTAACAGGTGTGGAACCCACTCTCATGAGATTCTTGTGGTGGCAAATTTCTTTTTGTACAACAATATATTGGATTTTATAGGGCCATGCACATGACAATGTACAAATTCTTAATTAATGTCACATCCTTCCTAGCTAGCCCTATTTTTTTTCTTTTTTTTTTCTTTTTTTTTTCTTTGTGTATGGTACACCTGTCTAACCTAAAAGATGGTTATTTATTATTATTAATTTTTTTTAAGTCAACTTGATGGGTTCATTACAACCATTAGATTGCCTTAAAGTTGAAACAATGCCAGCAATGCATGCCTCATGACTGACGAAAAGTAGAAAAACATCTTGAATTAACTAGTGTAAGAATGCCCACTCACTATTTCTATTTGTTTTTGTTTTTGTTTTTATTTTTATTAATTTATGCTTGCAGTGCTTCATAGCTCTAATTTTTAAAGGAGACTACATACTCTTGTATGAATTGTAATACTATTATCTACTTCATAAGCAAATTAACTTGGATGGGTTGGTGTTATTTCTCATTTTTTTCAGGTAAATTTTGATACATTGTAATAATAAAAAGTGGGGTTTTACTTACCAAGAAAAAAACAAAGGAAAAAAGTAATCATGAGGTGCAAATATTAGGTAACATGTATTCAAATAAAAGATGAAAGAAATATAGTTAATATTAAATATGGAGCACTTGTAGTGTTCTTGGGATCGAGTACCAAATAGGAATGGTAATTTGTTCTGTGTGTAGGTACTCGTCCCGTTTTGTCCCGTTTATAACGATTTCGAGGACTGTTTAACTTAATTGGGTAGAGATAATTTTTATTATTAAAAACATGCGAGGGGAGTTCATCTCGCCTTTATATTTCTTATTTATTAATTTATCCTTATATATATATATGTGTGTGTGTGTGTACATTTAAGTTAAAAGAACCCTAAATCCTAATCTCAACAACCCTCAACCATAGTAATCTTAACAACCCTAAATCCTAATTTCACCATATTTTTCTTCATTGGTTTGGTTTTGTTAGATTTGAGTACAAAAGTTAGGGAAACAAATGGTGCGAGTTTGGAAGTAAACGGACTGGGCGGCTGTTCACGAGGGTGAGAAAACTTAAACAGGGCGGGAACAGGGTAGTAGGGTATCCCGTTTAATTTGTTTTGGATGGGGGCAGAGTAAGGTAACTTAAACGTGGACGGGGGCAGAGTGGGGTAACTTAAACGGGGACGGGGGCAGGGGAGAGTATACCCACCCAAAACCGCCCCCGTTGCCAACCTAGCACCAAATATAGTAGTGTTCTTGAACGCACCTAATTATTTGGTATAATGGTAAAAGTTTAAGATGTCTTGCCTAAGTTTGAGTCTGATTATGATTATTTTGGACAAGTCTGAGAACATGAATTAGAATTTAATGATTATGTATGGTGGTCGTTCCTCTTGTCTGAGGAATGTCTAATATATAGGATCATGTTGAGAAATTAGGTTCATGTCAGTGTCTGAAAATTAAGTAGTGCCCATATTATGAGTAATTAGTTAGCTCAAATTTCTGCATCAAGTGAGAGATTTTGATGTCCAACCAAGTTTTGGATACTCAGAATAGCTCTCTTTAATGTATTGAGGGCATAAATAGGGAAAAAGGTTAAGGGGGAGAGAAACAACAAGTACAACCACAGTGAATGGGATAGCAATCCTTTGAGGTCCCCCAATCACACCTCTTAACTACAATGGCAAGGACAAGTGTGTGTGTGTCAACCGTTCCTCCATTAATAACTCACATGATTTTTGCCTATTTTTTTTTATTATTTTATAAAAAATTCAATTTAATGTTTTGCCTTTGCCCTACATAAATTTGTTGGAATATCAATATATATATATATATATATATATTTTCAACTTGTAGAATAATCAAAGCACGATCATTGCTGTATGAAGTAGACTGAACAGCCAACCTGAAGTTCCCATAATGGGAAAGACTGGTCTCTTGTTGGTTCGAGTAGTTTTGGCATATTGTTTTTCATAATCAACTTTCATAATTTCTATTTAAACCCTGGTAAAATAGTGTACTTCATTCATCTAATTCTGCTTCTTTTTGAACTAAATACTATGAAATTGATGATTTTTGACACCCAAAAATTTTCTTCGGATCCCCTCAAAATATTTGTTTCATTGAAGAGAAGATCAATTTAATTTGATGGGTTTTCTCTATTTTGGAAGAATTTCTTGGAAGTCCAATATAATATTGTTGAACTACTGTTGTACCATTCAAATTCCAACTATGTTCTATTTATTTTTTTCTATGAATACAAATTTTAGTTTTAGTTCTTATGAACCCTTAAACACGTATATATTGATTGATTAAGGGTTATATTCAATTGAACTAAGCCGAGCTACTCTAGTTAAATAAATTAAGCGTAACTTGTTTATTTCATTAATGATTTCAGGTGAGACTTTTCAGTCTTGTTAGCTTTGATGCAACATTAAGCAACTATAGTCATCTTCATATTTAAGGACTTGCTTGATTTGTAACTCTGAAAAACAGTTCTTAAGAATTTAGAGAACAGAAAACATCTTTCAGAGGACAATAAAAGACAATTCTCTGCAAATAGGTCTTTTTATAATTGAGTTTTTAGAAAATAATTTTCAAAAATGTTAAGAGTTACAAACTGAGAAGCCATCTCAAAATTTTGTTGAGTTGCAAATTAGGAATTAAGACATGACAATTTGTATCTCACAAATAATTGTAAGCCAAGTTTCCAATTGAAGCTACCCTAAGCAAAGCTGAAGAAACTAGGTTAGTAATCATGAATAGTCACAACTTCCCAACCCTATTCATTAAACGAGGTAGGTTTCAAGATGGGATCGTGTGACTTAATTCATTAACAGAAGTTGGATAATCTAATTGTAACTGTCTAAAAGTATTCTTTCTATGAAATAATTGAAACCCTTTTTTCGAAATTTACAAATTACTCAGGAAAGGAAAAAAAATAAATTATGGGTCTACAGTTAGCAGCAAATAATAAACATAAAAAAAGATATAGACTTCTGGTTACAAAAGTACTGTTATGTTCATTTGTTGTGGAAGGGCATTAAAGAAACAATAAATTCTTCAAACACGCAATTAAATACACACATGATAGGTCCTACCAGCCCCATTTCCTTTCCACCTTCCTCTGTTTTGCTTCCACCTCTCCTCCTTTATATCACCTCTCATGCCATTCCATTCCCTCTATCATCCTTTGACACCAATCCATCTCAAAACAAACATTTAAACACTACTTTTAAGATCTAAGAATGGGTGTTAAAGCCCATATGGGCAAGAAAATGAAGCTCCCATTTCTCTCCAAGAACAAAGAAACAGGGCATCCATGGCAATGGCACTCATGCAAGCACCCCAAGACCGTTTCTTTCCGAGCCGGCGACAACATGTTCAAGACCGTTAACTCCGTCTTCTTCGACCCCGAGACGCCGGAGGAGTCTTGGTTCACGAACTCATCAGAGTCTCCGAGCTTCTCAACAGAGTCAGAGGAGTCTGCAGGGGAGTCATTGGAGGTGATAATTCGCGGGGTGCAATCAGACAGGCTGTTTTTCGAGCCCGGCGGCACGAGCTCGATCTTGGAGGAGGCTAAGGCTAGTGGGTTCCCGTTCAAAGAGAGTGTGGTGATGGCAATGGAGTCTGATGACCCTTATGTGGATTTCAGGAGGTCAATGGAGGAGATGGTGGAGAGTCATGGGTTGAAAGATTGGGAGTGTTTGGAAGAGTTGTTGGGGTGGTATTTGAGGGTGAATGGGAAGATGAATCATGTGTTTATTGTTGGGGCATTCATTGATTTGCTTGTTGGGTTGGATTCGTCTCATTGTTCTGATTCCACTTCTTATTCCTCTGCTGCTGCTTCTTTCTCTTCTTCTCCTTCTCCTCCTCTGTCTCCCTATTTGGCACAAAAGGAGATTGAGGAAGAACACTAATGTCTTAGCTTTCAATGCCTTGTCTTTAGTTTATGTATATATGTTATTAGGATATTCGAAGGAAAAAAAAAGGAGAGAATTAGAACTGAGAAATCAATGCCCACTTTACCATTTCTTTCTTCTATATCATATTCTCTCTCTAAGAACTCAATCATCACATCTCTCTCAATGTGTGTGCATGTTTTTTTTATTTTTATTTTATTTATTTATTTTTTAAATAATGGTGGTGTCCTAATTGATGAATAAACCATAGAATTACTTTAAGAATTCCGGTATAAGAACTTTAGGGTACTTTACCCTTCCACGAGAGTTATGGTACGATGGGGCTGAATAGGGCTATGAACCTTTTTTATATAACAACATGACACTTCTCTACAAACAAGGCCTCTCAGAGGAGAAAAACTTGCTTGCAGTGCAATGGTACATCCAACCGTTTATTATTACATGTGTAGTATATGAACGGTTCGGATGCGCCCATTGCACGGTGCAACGGGTTTAAGGAAGCAACGGGTTTAAGGAAGTTTTTCGTTTCTCTGTTCCATGTGTGCCAGTCGTTTCTCCTAAAGGGATTCGGATTTCGGAGCTCCAAGATGTAAGGTGAGAGCCTTTTGTTAGAAAGACGCGTGTAGTACTGTACACAGATACATGCAAAAGGAAACATTGGCCATGAGTCTTGGATGTTGAATTCCAAATATTCAGAAATTTTGGAGGTGTGAGAGAACAGAGTCCCTTTTGGGGCATGTATTACTGAGGATTCAGAGCAATTCATGATCTACTGACCACAGTAGTGTGCCACATCATTGCTACTCTGGCATTGGACATGATACACAATAGGGGCATTATAGTAGGGGAGAGAGAGAGGAATGGACAGGCTGGAGTGATAATAGGTTCATTTTCCCACCTCATTCATGGCACAGCTGCAGTTATAATAGGACCATCTTCTTCTCCAATGGGCTATGAATGCCAATCACAAGTCTTATCATCCAAATCCAAAATTATTGGAATGCAACATTATTGGAGTCTGTAAAAATTGTGAAATGTGATTACGTTTTAATGACTAGGTGAAATTTAACCTTCAAAGGACATACTGAAAAGTAATTCCTAGTTCAAGTCATTCATGAATATTGTCAAGTTATATTCAAATTGCTTTGTAATTATTATTATTATTATTTTTATTTATTTCTTTTTTACTATGCATGCATGTATCAGGGTGGAACCTCCCAAAGGTAAAATAACTAAGACAATAATATAGGTGATGAGTGAATGCTAGTTTATGCTGTTCATCAAGAAAATACAACACACCTATATTATTGTCTCTTATAGGACTCGAACTCCCAACCTCTCTTTTAGAGAGGAGAAATTATACCATCTATGAAGTGATGGGTTTTACAATGCTTCATCTCGGCCTAAGCAAAAAAATGGTTACGATGCCTATTGGTTTTTTTGGCGATTTCAATAAATAGTGTCTAACATGATTCTTTACATAGTAATGAATAATATATTATCTCACTACTCTAATTATGTTTTAATCAATGTTTGTCACTTCGATTAATTTTAAAAACCTATCTATATTTTGATAAAAAAAAAAAAAAAAGGATAGTTTTGACAACACTCGACGATCATGAGTGGGAGTTGAGATGTCGGCAAGTGTAAATTGCTCTTTTTTTATTATTTTTCCATTCAAATAAGCACGTTTCCTCTTTCTCCCCACATCCCACCCCTAATTAAATTAGACCATGCAATGTTGACATTCACATTGGGACTAGCCTGCATCCAACTAATTTACAGAGTCGTTACTTGGTACAACGGTAAAAGCCAGACATACCAGCACAAGGTAGTAAGTCAAATTCATAAGTACCAAAAGTTAGGTATGTTTTTGGCGTTCTACTCTTCGAACCCTACACTCGCCAATAACACATGACCCCATCTACAAATGCTTGGTACCATTAACTGACACCAACTTTTACTCAAATTTTATCTTACATCAATTATCCTTACAAAACAGTTTAAAAAAATAAAATAAAACTGTATGGACAATCTCCAACAAGTGAATCTGGAGTTTGGACCACCTGGTAGCCACTGACAGCAACCTGTATACATGTTACTAAATAAATTAATAAGGATAAGTTCACTATAAAATTAGAAATTAATAAGAGTAGAACCACACCTTGGTAGTCCAATCTTGGAGACTCCTATACAAGTTTTCACCTTTTTTTTTTTTTTTTGGGAGCACTTTAACAATTATATATATGATAAAGTAACTGCATGTATTATTAGTCTTGAACTGATGCAATAAACCAAAGGACACTTACTCAATAGATAACAAAATATACATATATATATATATATATATGTATGTAAATAAATATGAGAGATAAGGGTTGTAGTTCAGTGATATTTTTTTTTTTTTTTTTTTGGGAGGGTCCAATTTTTTATGGGGGTATGTGAGTTTCTTCCCCCCCCCCCAAAAAAAAAAAAAGTATAGTTTTGCAGTTGTTTTATTTACCCATCAATGCTGGTGTTTAATGGGATTGGGCCATACCTATATTGTGGTAGGCGAGTTTTAATATCTGGCCCATAGCCCACTCAATCGTAGGCTCAGGTCAACTTTTATTTTGAACAACAATATATTGTGGGGTATAAATAGGCATGGCCCAGATTCAGCCCAAACTCCAACTCTTATAAATAGAGAATTTGGAACTTCATGAAGCGGGCCTATATCATTGGGTTATGGACTTCTAGCCTATTGGGGAATGGAACCTTGGCCCAAACCAAAACTCTTATAAAATGGCCCCTTAATTTTCAAAAATAGCTGTCTCTCTTTCTACTTAATATGTACAGTACACATTCATAAACACTGATTTAAATACATACATATCATTTATATAGATATACATCTCTTCCTTCAATATACACATATATCAAGCAATTAATTCCCTCTCTTCCTTCAATATACAGTCTCGGAAATGAAATCTTCACTCCGGCCCTTGTCCCATATGTTTTGGAGGATGATTTCAAGCAGATTGGAACTCCCAATCTTCAAAACATAAAGTGAGATTTCTCATTGGAGTTGGCTCATTAAGATAATGTTTAATAACGCAATTAGTAGTAAGTTAAATATTTATTCAATAAAATGTATTTGATAACCAATTATTTTCTCCATTCCATAATAGTTGTCCATCTTTTCTTTTTGAATTGTTCCAAAATTTTTGTCCACTTACCAAGTTTAAACAATATATTTCACATCTTTTTATAAAATACCCTTAAAATTTTAAAAAATTTCAAACTTGATTATATATATAGTTAAACTTGAAAGGATATTTTGTACTTTGAAAAGTTCTACTCCCCATAACGAACATTTTATATGGGACGGAGGGAGTATATATATAATTTGAAAGAATGAGTGTCACTTAATAGCATTCGGAATGGAAAGCTATTTTGGCTCTCCAATTGTGGACTGCCATGACTCTCCACTTAAAGTGGCTAGTCTAATCAGTTGATGTGATGTTGATTCAGCTAACTCCTCTTATTATTAATTTTTAAGCAATTCCCACTCTATATACATAGGGATGGCAATGGGGCGGGTTTGGAGCGGGTTTCCCTAAATCCTGCCCCGCCCTTTTTAATTTTTGTCAAGTCCATGCCCGCCCCGAGACCCGTGACGGGTTGGATTTTCATGTCCAGCCCTGCCCCATTGGGAAATACTCTGTCCCCGTGCCCGCCCCGCTAACAAATTTTTTTCTCCTACTTTTTGGAATTTAAGCTTCAGCTATTTAAATGTGGAAATCTGAGAATGACACAACATAAATGAAATTATGTATCTCAACAAAAAAATAATAATAATAACATGCACATAACATAATTCAGGGAACATAATAAATAAAAATAAAAGTTTAATACAACCAAATCACAAGAAAT
>JAOTQH010122911.1:0-15744 GCA_025631255.1 Cornus kousa | reverse complement strand
ACTGTCTCCACATCCCCATCTTCTTCAGCTAATATGCTAGCTAAGAAGAAATCATAGCGGTCTCGACCACTAACACCATAACAAGCAGAAACCAAGGAATCACCTCGATCTCCCACAAACACAAAACAATCTCCCTCCGGTGTACACACTAAAACTCTACCACTGAAGCAATCAATCGTGGCATGAAATGATGATAACCAATCCATTCTGAGAATGACGTCAAACCCTGTCATCTCAAGAAATGAATGACATCAAACCCTGTCATGCTCAGTCCAAGCAGCCAACCTCTAATCCCGATGCAAATGCAAATATGCGTGAAATGAATGAATGAGATGAACCGAAATCAAACAAAATGCGAGCCCAAAAACCAAAGATTGGAAATATACCCCTCACCACTGAAGGTCCCGAAGATGACTCAGGAAGTGTATACACTCGGCCCTGGGATGCCTGAGCCTGTGAACCTCTAGCCTGAACCCCAGATTGTTGAACAGTCCCTAAAGGAGTACCCCTCCTAGCTGGTCTCGATCCCTGTGAAAATACAGCTGGCTGTGGTGGTCTAAACCCAGGCTGTACTATAGCAGACTGAAATGGTCTCTGTTGTGTACCACGACCACTACCAAAACCTCTACTTGAACCACCAGTCCTCCTCGGACAATCTCTAACCCTGTGACCCTGCTGTCCATATCCAAAGCAAGCTCCCGTAAAAAAAAACTGCGGATAATCAGACACATAATGGATTTGCATACCTCATAGACAATTGAATAATTTTCTTCCACCAATAATTAATTTGATTACTTGATAGATATCCACAGTCCTTGATCTCCAACGAACTATGGTGTTTTTGGATCTTCACTCCTATATTTGGTTTAGAAATCGACAAGGAGTGTGAAGTGTGGGCTTTAGATCTCCTTCTGAATTGTACGTAGAGAATCTAATATATTATTAATATATCTCGCTTTCAATTGATTAATCAACTTAATTAAATTTAAGATCTGATGTATCTCTCACATAAAACTTTATCTTGGAACAATACCACCATTTCCTTCTTCCACACAAATTTAGCTTTTGATCTACCACTCGCATTCAAGGTCGAACTAAGAGTGGGATTTGATAGGCTTAACCTTATTCAAGACTTCAATAGAATATTCTATTAGTATGCTAACTCCTTAGCCTATTAAGTACCTTCTATTAATTATTCCTTACTCCATTAAAAAATTGCACTCAAGATATGGATAATTACTATTAATTACAAAGTAGCCCCAACAGTTACTTAATACCATAAATCGACCACTACACGATAATTAGTTATTTGGATAAACAATACCATCAATTCAATATACTAATTAATTCATATTTAGTCCACCTAGGTTTATCCGTTTGATTACATATAATAAATAAATGTTCTTAAACAAAAACATAATATTATGTATAATTGGCCAGATTTTCGCAATCAAATGAACCTAGCCAAAATACTTTAGTATGTGGATTTCATTTTGATAAAATACGTTCTACAATGAATAAATTAATTATTACCCAAAGTACTTAAGTTTCCTACCTGTGGCCAAGTATATTAAAATAAATAATTAAAATAACTCAGTCGGTATAGTTATCATAATTAAGAGTTAATTTACATTAGTAATAGATTTGAAAAATTACTTATGATGGTGCAAGTAATTTTATACGTATTGTTGATCCGTTCAGCCATAACAAACACACCAACACATTTAGTTTTAAATCACCCCATCCAGATGTCTGAGGTAAGCCACTCCACTTTGTATTTCTATCGAGTTAGAAACTGTGAAAGAACACGAACAATTTTAGTGATTTCTTCCTCAATTGAGGAGTAAATCAATAATCATTGTATTTTTATATAGACAAATATACTACAATATAGAAAGAATCCACAAGACTTAATTTACAGTACGTATTCTTGTTCAACATAAATTCTTGCTCAACAAGAATTTAACAATTAAGAAAATAGTTCTGCCTAAAATAAAACTTATAAAGAAAGTCAAATATAATACATATATAGTAATACGTTAACATTCCCCCTCAAGGTGGAACGTGTGTGGAAATAACGCCCAGTTTGGCTATCAAACCATGAAATAGATCTTTTCCCAATGGTTTGGTGAAGATATTCGCAAATTGACCAGTAGAAGAGATGTATCTAGGAACAAGAAGCTTGGACTGGATCTTTTCTCGAACAAAGTGGTAATCAAGTTCAATATACTTCTTGCGTTCATGAAAAACATGATTCTTGGCAATATGCATTGCAACTTGATTGTTACAAAATAAAGTGATAGGAGAAGAATGAGAAATACCAAGATCACTTAACAAGTATTTCAACCACAGAAGTTCATATGTTAAAGTAGCCATAGCACGATATTCGGCTTCAGCAGAAGAGCAAGAAACTATAGCTTGTTTCTTGGTTTTCTAAGAAATGAGGTTGGAACTAAGAAAAGTGCAATACCCAATGGTCAATCGTCAAGTGACAAGATAACCTGCCCTAACCTCTCAAATGAAGATTGTTAGATGTTGACAAAATAATTCCTTTTCCAATAGAATCCTTCAAATAGTGAACCACATGGTGCGTTGCATCCATATGAGCACTACGAGGAGAGTGCATAAATTAGCTTAAAATATACACTGAATAATTAATATTTAGTCTTGTAACAGTAAGGTATATAAGACGTCCCACTAATCGACGATATGGAGTGGGATCAAGAAGTAATGTCCCATCATCGGGTGATAACCGCAAGTGTTATTCCATGGGAAATTTTGAGACATGCCCTCCAATTAAACCGCTATCCTTGAGAATATCTTAAGTGTATTTTCTCTGTGAAAGAAAAATACCCTTCTAAGAATGAGCAACCTCAATGCCAATGAAATATTTTAGGTTGCCCAAGTCTTTAACAAAAAACTTGGCTTCAAGAAATTTTTTGACGTGTTTAATAGCCAAATCATCAGTTCCAGTAATGATGATATCGTCAACATAAACCAAAACAAAGGTTGAAGCATCACCTCGACAATTTGTAAACAAAGAGTAATCAGACTTTGATTGAGAAAAAACAACTTCAAAAAGAGTATATGAAAATTTGGAAAACCACTGGTGGGATGCCTGCTTTAACCCATAAATGGATTTGTTCAGTTTACAAATCATCATCTCCCCTTGTCAGAGAAACCCAAGCAGAAATGCCATATAGACTTCTACTTCAAGATTGCCTTGTACAAAGGTGTTATTAACGCCAAGCTGATAAAGTGGCCATTTCTTGATAGAGGCAATGGAAAGCAATGCACGTACTATTATCAATTTTGGAATAGGTACAAAAGTATTATGGTAATCCAAGCCTTCGATTTGGGTAAAACCCTTTGCCTCTAAACGAGTTTTATAACACTCTATTGCACCGTCTAATCAGTACTTAATTTTGTACGCCCATTTACAACCAATGGGTTTCTTGTTGGGTGGAAGAGATGTAAGAGTCCAAGTATTATTTTTTTTAAGAGCTTTTATTTCTTTTTCCATGGCCTTCCGCCACGGTGGTGACTTCACAGCATGGGAGAAACTTCTAGGTTCAGCTATTGAACAAATTGTAGAAAGGAACCCTCTATGTGCAACTGAAAATTTTAAACTAGAGATATATTTGTGAAGTGTATAGGGTGTACCTTCCTTCTTGGAATCAGATTGAGAAAGTATACATTAAAGAGTGGCAACGGAGCATTGATAATCAGCTAGGTAAATTGGTGGTCGCCGATTGTGACTAGGTCGGGCAATTGGTATTGTACCTGCAAAACAAATGATAGGATTGGGTTCCACAGGAGGTGGCTCAAAATCACTAAAAAAATTTTGTTCAACAGTAGATATATTATTTTGTTCAACCATATTTGTATCACCCATAGGTGGTACAATGGGAGAAGAAGAAGAATCGGTCTCACCAACTGGAAAATTTGGCCCTGTGGTTGAGGAGCATGAAGTCTAGGCATACCTAGAGGAATGTGCATATTATCATGTTATCGCATATTGGGATGAAACATGCCTTGTTGGTCTACATGACTAAGGTCTTCAATATGATCGTTCATTGATACAATGGATTCATTTGAATTACCCCTACCACTTAGATTACGTATAATTGACTCGAGATTAAGATTTAAAGGAACAATAAGGCGGTTTAAAGACCTACGACCATGCATGCACAAAACAAGACCACAACAAATTAATCAACAAAAAGCCTCCACATACATTGTTCCCATACTCCCATGCTTTTTTCAATAATGCAAGAAATTAAGTTGCCTCCACACGGACCGATGATCAACAACAAAATAAAATTGCCTCCACACGGGCCAATGATTTAACTAAGCAAAAGGAGTTTATAAATGCTCATAAAAGTCCTTAAGCAACTTCAAGAATTTTTAAGCATATTTGTTTTACTTTTGCAATTTTTATTTTTTATTTTTTATGCTTTTAATTCCTTGCTTTTTAAGCTTGCTTTGAGGCTCCATTGCTTACTTCCCTTTGCTCCAAATACCTAGTCAATCAAGAGTAACAAAGTGAGAAAACAAAATAAAATAGAATAAAGCAAGGATTAAAAGAGTACTAATTCCTATTCAATTCCTAATACGGCATTGCTAATCCCTGGCAACAGCGCCAAAAACATGGTATGGGATCGGACTGATACCTCAAAATGATATAAAAAGTGTGATTGTGTGAAGTGGCCACCACATTTTAAATTTATAGAAACCACTGAACACTATACTATGTCGTATGAGTGAAAAGGGATCATCCCAAAGGATTTTGCAAGGTACTACGAAATCAAAGTTGGATTAGTAGGTCGAATGATCAAAGTAAGTGGTTTGTTGGTTGAGTTATACTATGATTTAATTAAAAGCAATGCAATGTAAAACAACCTAAAGTAAATGAGGTGTAGAGAATGAGATAGGGTTCTTGGGGTATAGAGTTTACCACTAAGCTTTACCTCACTAAACATCTAATAATTGTCAACTTAGGGGGATTAAATGTTGCAAAACAAGTATGTGTGCCATCAATTGAAATACTAAGTATGGATGACAAAATAAGCATACATTGTCTAATTAAGCTAGTGAGTAGCACAACCTATCAAATTTAGTCATTATCCATTCATTAAACCCATAATTGATGCACACACAAAAAACTAGAGAAATGTATTACTTGCACTCATAAGCATGGATCATAAAATAACAAGAATGGATTGTCTAGCTATTTAGGAATTTGAAGCAACTACCCTATAATTATACTAATAGCAAGAAAATTAAACTAATTAAAATAAGGAGGTAGCACAATCCATCAAGAAATAAGCATAATCCATCAAATAAACCATAAGAGTAGCCAATTAAGCACCATGCATTGACCAACACTAGTTCCATAATTTTAATACACATAGACATGTATCAAATGTAAAGAATCAAGTGTAAACACATAATCATCCATTCCATCACACATAGACGTAAGAATAGAATTGAAAGATTTATTAGAAGCATTAAACCACATAAGTCATGTAGAAACAAGATTTATATAAACATGAGGTCAATACAATATTTACAACACAAATCCCCACTAATTACAAAATATTAAAGTTTAGGAAGCAAGCCTAAGGCCATCTCTAGCACCAACAGAATGATCTATCCACTCATGGTTGTTGTCATCCAACTCTCAAGGGCTCTCTTCATGGTTTAATTCATCTTCCTCCTCTTGGTATTCTTGATGGAAACCCTAGAAAGTGGAAGAATCCTCCCCAAAATGTGTATATTCTCTTTCTAATGTCTAGCCAATGTTTTCTAACTAACTAACCTCCTTACTAAAATAGCCAAATCCCTTTATATAGATAGCTCAAATGTCACCCCAATGATCAGACCTCGAGCACTAGGATCTCCAAATGATTGCACCACGAACACACCTTCAATTGGGCTTGAAATCTATTTTGCACGATTTTTTAGGTAGTTCGATCAATCACACTGTTGCTTCGATCGATCGAGTCATAGCGGCGCACTTATTTGGATAAGGAGAAAGACTGAGATATTTATGGAGAAAATGATAAAAGTGGTTATGAGGATAAGATTAAGGGGTTCGATCGATCGAAGAGGAAATTTTTTTGAGGATATAAACAAAAGCCCGATCCATCAAGGTAAGGTTGGAACGATCACAATGTGATCGGTCGTAACATAGTTTGATCGATCGAACATGGACTATTTTCACCATTTTGCTTCCACTTTGCCCCATCCTTCCACTAGACTTTGGATTGCTTCCTCCAATGCTTTAATTCAGCTGATTTGGCTTATTTTGGGGCTAAGTACCTAAAAAGGAGAAAAACAAAAAATTAGACTAAAGTGAGGAAATAAGATAGAATAAAGTCCTAGTATACTCATGATCAAGGGTTTAAATGTGCATTTTTCAGTGCTTATCACTTTTTTTAGTGAACAAGAAATAAAATAAATATATTTAATTAAATTTTGTAGAGAATGATAAGATAAGTGTCTAAGGCGCCAATGCCATAGATCAATGGAAGGAGGTTTAATGACTGTAAGTGTTGAAGTTGGTTGAAAATAGTATAGCCCCTCGTGAATGTTACCCTGTCCAATTGTCCTTTTCATTGACGGGTCCTAAAAAAAACATTTTTTAGAAGAAAAATCAATAAACAATTATTAGTTTTTGAAAGTTGACTCACCAATAAAAGGTTAAACTTGAACGAGGGGACAAATAAAATATTCTCAAGTTTAATAGTGGATAAAAGATAAACAGTTTCAATATGTGTGATATGTGCATTTGACCCATCAGGAAATTGAATGAAAGATGGAGTTGGACATGATTTATAAGAGGAAAATAAGGACAAAATATAACACATGTGATTAGTTGCTCCTATATCAATAATCCATATTGAATTTGAGGGAAGTATAAGGGCAATACCTGTTACTTGAAGAAAACATAGCATAATTTGTTGTATTGTTCTTGAGTAATAGCTGGCAAGGGTCACCATTGCATTGTCTCTAGATTAGCAGCTACATCAGTTTTCTTTAGAGGATACCTAATGATTTTAAAATAATGATCTTTAGTGTGACCATTGATCGTGGTCTATCGTGTTATCAATTTATTAAATAACCACTCGCAATAGGACGAATCCTTGTAGGATAGCACTATAGAGAGGGTGTCGAACCCATAAGGAGATGAGTATTTATGTTCTGCTTTTAATTAATTCATATTAGTCTATAGGTAACTGGTTGAATTATTTGATTGGTTGTCATGATTAAAAACTAAAATTTAACTAAAATTAAACTAAGTGATCAGAATGAGAAAGGTCTTAGGGCTTTGATTCCACCACAACCTTCATATTATGATTAATTGTTTCAACTCTAGGGATTTAACAGATTATGTTTTAAATGTATTGAACTTAATAACATTCGTTCAATTCGGGTTTTAAAGAAAGATATTTTATAAAATTCAGTTAACTATAACCTATCTGCGGTTATCATAGACTATTCACCTACCTACTCTAACTACTTTAACTACTTTGTAAATAATTCATATTTCCTAAACATAGACTATGAAAACATTTTTTTTATAAAAAATGTTGAAACACCATTATATGACCTCTATTCTTATGTCCGGCAGGGCTCCGCCAAATACCGTCCAATAAGACAGGTTGAGAATAGAAAACAAACAGTTATATCTAAGACAAGGTAATAAATATTTGAAATCTATTTAAACTATTAAATCCAATTAAGTTGTCTCGATTGCTCATAGTTATATAATCAAAAACATAATATACATTAAAATATCCCAGAGTTAAGAATAATTAAATCATAGTACTAGACTAGGTTACATCAATGCCTTAAGAAAGGAATTAGCTACTCATGACGATGCCGAATATCATCTATGTTGTGGTCATCTTCATTGTCACGGACTGCACTTCTCTTCTTAAGATCTTCACCTTCTATGGTTATGGAAACTCAGTTATGGAAACCCTAAAAGCTGCCACCGCAGTATCAACCTTAAAAATAATACACAAAAAAGGAACTTCTTCTATCAAGGCCTATGCCTTCTTTTATAGAAGAAAATAAAGGTTTTGGTTGGATTTTAGGTCTTCTGGCCTATCTGAATTGAAATACCCCTTAAAAAGGAATAATCTTGCAACTTGAAATCTAATCTGTCATGAAAAACTCGAGCTTTAAGGTTCAGGCTCGAGCTTTGGGAACAAGGCTCGAGCTTCTTGGATTGGTGCTCGAGCTTTAAGGACTAGTGTTTGATCTTCACTTTGACACTTAGCCAAATTTCTTGCACTAGTAGGATATTTTTGGAATTGAAATCTTTTAACATTGCTTGATTTAAGCTTCATAAGCTTGAGCACTAGGTACCAGGCTTGAGGTTTAGGTACTCAAGGCTTGAGCTTTGAGTGATGCTGCTCGAGCTTGATGGCCAAAGCTCGAGCACCCTTAGGTAAGGCTCAAGTACCCTTTGTTAGGGCTCGAGCTCTGAGGTACAAGGCTCGAGCTTCAATACCTTGTTGACTTTTTTTCTTCTTTTGTTGCAAGGCTCGAGCCTCAAGACTTGGGCTCGAGCTCTGGTTCTTGAATTCTTCCAAATTTTACCATTTAAACTCTCGGCTTGCTCTGAATGACCGGCAATGACTCTGTAAGCTTTGATATCATCTTAAAGTCCTGATTTTAACCATTTCTCTGGAAAAGTACCTAGAAACACACATTAAACATAAATAGGTCTAATTATGGATAGAAGTATCACTTTAGGTCTTAACACGTGTATATTTAGGGGCTTGAATATGCAATATTCGGCACTCATCAACCCCCAAACTTATATATTGCTAGTCCCTTAGCAATACAGAACTAAAAACACGATTTCGTAGGAATCATAGTTGATTTTAGCTTATGCAACAAGCTTTTAAACTCCTAGATTACCCCTAGTGGACGAGTTGTAGTCTCGTGAGGTTTCTAGTGATGGTACCCACAAACATCTCAAAACAGTGCCTTGATTGCATGATAAGCTCATTCATATCTGTTTTTAAATCATAAAATCCCTGTAATTCATTAATCAGTCAAATATAGCAAGTACAACCAATCATATAATCAAAGAAACTTTCAACTTCCAATTTCAATTTAGCAGCTATGGTACCCATAGATCAATTTAATCATTCATTCAACAATCGTAATCTCTAAAACACTTTTTGAAAGTGATTTTACAATTAAACGTGTGGCTTACTATCCAAACTTACATTTATTCCTTGCTATTCCTTAATTCACAGGCAAACTTTTCAAATTCTAACTCGCAAGGCATTATTATTATTTTTCTATAGGTATGCATTTTTCAAAAAGGATATTGTGCAATGTTCAGGTTTATTAAGCTTTCTAAATCACCCATGTAGTGAACTTTCAACTAATGACTCCTAGACCAGATGGTCTTAGGGCATTAAGTGATAAAGCATCCCTCAGGACTTAATTGTTCAAGTAACCTAGGCAACCTAAACCCCTTATGTAATAAGCTTTCAGCCAACGACTCCGAAACCAAATGGTCTTAGGGCATTAGGTGTCAGAACACACCCCTAAGGACTTAAATGCTCAAGCAATCTAGGTGCAGACTTGAACTTGACCCTTTTCTACTTCTTTTCTTCATCATTTTTTTTTCTTTTATTGCATTGCATACATACCAATTTCTTTTTCTTTTTTTTATGCATTGGGTATCAAAATTACCAATCTACCTGCTTATCTCAGTCTAACTCAAAACAAAACAAGACTTCCAGTTTTTACCCCATAGAATTCATGCAAGTGTGAATATGTACAAAATGTAGTATCTTAGAGATCAACATTATTAAACAATAACCATCGTAACAAAGTGGACCACAGGCCACCAACTAATTTCAAAAAATTTCAAATATCCCCTTTTTCACAATATTTTGGCATACAAACCATTTTTTAACCAATATCAGACTGCAGACAGAGTATATACCAATCAACAGACTCAAACTCATGCTTGTAACATCAACAATCATAACCTTATGTGAACAAAAATATCAAAAATTTTAAAATTTAAATTTCCTAACAACCTTACCCCTAAACTTAGTGTGCACATTGAGGACAATGTGTGAGAACAAAAGAGAGTTATAAAGATATTACCATACAACCAGACGAGCAAAGATATATCAAAATGATGCATAAATGGGTAAAAATGGTCACCCTAAAGCTTAATATGTAGTACCTGGCAAATTCAATAAACTCTAACACACATCGAGTATCAAGTAGATGGCGTAATAAAAGAGAAATATCACAAGTAACTTAAATATCGACACAAGGAAAGTATAGGCAAAAAATATATGTATATATTAACAAAACGAATACAATACTTTTGAAATAAAGACTTAGGGCAGACATACATCATAAAAAAAATAAATACATCAAAAAGACTGCCATAGTCAACAAAAATGCCTAATTAGAAGCAAAAATACAGAAAAGCCCTAGAAAGCTAATCTATATGAGGTGGAGGCAAATCGGTAGAAGTCGAAGGGATAGACGGAGTGAGGCATAGGAGCTCCTCTAAAATGCTCTGCTACGCAGTCAGCATCTGCCTCAGCACCATCTGGCCATCCTGCAGCTCGGCCACCCTGGCCTGTAAAGCTTTAATCTCAGCCTAAGAAGAACTCTCAAGCTAGGCTGTATGAATGGGCCTCCTCCTCGGTGGGGCCTGGCTATTGAGGAGATCCATTTCATCCTCCGTAGCCTTATAATCATTTGACATTCTAGCAGTAACTATAATATAACCCTCACCACCAAACTCCACTGCATTACGGCGATGTGATGGCATATGTCTCCATACCTTATCCCATTCTTTCATTCCAAACTTTGGAAACTCATCACAAGATTCCTCTTGTTGACCTACCACAAAACCCTATAGCTCTAATAGCCTAGTAATCATATATAAAAAAGGTAGCAAATGTGTAGGAACATACTAAGGTGGCCCAATTTCTGACCAAAACTCCAATAACTGGAAGAAAATTATCCTAGGAAACGAATACCAATGCTCAAACTGAATAGCATACAGTGCCTGAAGAAAATCAGTATTCCTAATATTCTTATGTCCAAGAGGATGTACATTAATAGAGATGATAGAATCTAGAATCCATAACCTCATAGGAATTTTGGCTTTAGTAGTACTACTACGCTTTGTCTTAGCAAATCGACCATCACATAGCTTTTGAATAAGATTTTTTGCAATTGGTACCCTAGGAAAAGGTGTGAAAGTAAGACAGCTACGCCTCTCATCTACTACCTCAGGAAACGTATGGTAACATTCTAAAGCTGCAGTAATAGCACAAGGATTAACAATCAACTGATGTCCATCTATCATTGTCCTAAGCTCCCAAGGGTCATTCTCACTGTAAACAAGATTGAGATAAAACAAACAAACAAGATGAGGATAAGCAATCTTAGTAACAGGGATCATAAGATGTAGAAGATGCCTATAACTGAAGGACTTCATAGCCCATCTAGTGCGAGGATTATTGATGAACGCCTGATAATCAAAGGTCGTTTCATAAGAAATTGGAATTGTCTTCCAAGCACTTGGCAAAACATCTTTATTCATTGTAGCATGCTTAGAACGAGCATGACGAACCATATTGATAGTATACTTCAAGAAAATCCCAAAAATCACCCAAAATTCTCCAATTCCTACAATCTGGAAACTGAGGCTTAAGCTTGACCTTTCGGGCTTGAGCTGCAATCAATGCTCGAGCTTAAAGTTTCAGATCTCGAGCTCTACCTGGATTTCACCAAAACAAATCTCAGAAATCAATACACAAATCAACCAAGAATTGATTTAAACAACTAGTATATGCTGGTGATGTATAAAAGTCCAAAGAATTATTCATCTAAAGTGAATATCATGCTCTCCTATTCTTAATCTAGAAAGTTAACTATCTGAGGAGAAAACAATGGAAAGAGGATGAAAAAGATCTTTACCGGAATTTCGCTGGTAAATCTTGATGGAGAATGTCAAGTATCATAGGGAATTAATATAGAGAGAAAACTTGGGGAGAGACTTTGTAGGAGAGGGATTTCCGATATGTAATAGGAGATGGAGAACATAGGTTATGGGTTTTAAAAACTTTTAGAACATAAGGCTCGAGCTTCTGAGG
The DNA here is from genome assembly GCA_025631255.1 of Cornus kousa. Lineage (NCBI taxonomy): Eukaryota > Viridiplantae > Streptophyta > Magnoliopsida > Cornales > Cornaceae > Cornus > Cornus kousa. The sequence continues at coordinate 3,577 of JAOTQH010122911.1, read as the reverse complement.
GAAAGCTCGAGCTTGCCACCACACACCCTAAACGTAATGATGATGGAGGGCTCGAGGTTGCTCGAGCTTTTGATAGCTGATGCTCGAGCCCCAAAGTACAGGCTCGAGCTTTGAGACAAATTTTTGGATTTTTGTATTTTTTAATTTTAATTTTAATTTTTTTTATTTAACTTATACCTAAACTAAACTAAAAATAAAATAAAACATAAAAATTAACTAAAACCTAAAAACTAATACACAACTCAAAATAAAAATAAAAATAAATAAAAATAAGAATAAAACTAAAAATAAATATAAATATAAAAATACAAATAAACTACAGTACAACTTACAAATGCTAAGTTGAATGTCGATAGCTCGACAAAATCTGACCTCTCTAGTCCAAGTAAATAGGATCATGAAGTTCAACTGCCTCTACTGTACCTCTTTGCACACTACCCTCTATGTTGGGCTTAAGTCTCTGTTCATTAACTTTAGATAGTAGTCCAGTCTTGTAATCTTGTATCTCAATTGCACCCTAAGGTGTAACAGAAATAACCACGTATGGACCTTCCCAACGTGACTTCAGTTTACCAGGAAAAAGTTTCAGTCGTGTGTTAAACAACCAAACCTTGTTCCCATGCTCAAAAGTCTTATGCAAGATATGCTTGTCATGAAATGCCTTAGTCTTTGATTTATAAACCTTAGCACTCTCATAAACATCATTACGCAATTCTTCGAGCTCTGTTAGTTGAAGCTTCTTGTTAGATCTAACAGAGTTTATATCAAAGTTGAGCTTTTTTATTGCCCAAAAAGCTCTGTGATCTAATTCTACTTGAAGATAGCACCCTTTACTATAAACGAGATGGTAAGGTGACATACTAATTGGAGTCTTAAAAGATGTACGGTAAGCCCACAAAGCATCATTTAGTCTTCAAGACCAATCTTTACGATCTGGCTTAACCATTTTTTCAAGAATTCTCTTAATTTCATGATTGAATAATTCAACTTGGCTACTTGTTTGGGGATGATAGGGAGTAGCAACTTTATGAGTGATGGAGTATCTTTGTACCAAAGTACGAAAATACCTATTACAGAAGTGAGCACCCCCATCATTAATAATAGCTCGTGGCATACCAAACCGACTAAAAATGTTCATTTAAATAAACTCAACCACGACTGCGTGATCAGTAGTTTTAGTAGCCACTGCTTTAATTCATTTAGACACATAATCAATAGCCACAAGAATATATTCATTATGATTTGACTAAACAAAAGGACTTATGAAATCAATACCCTATACATCAAAAACCTCAATGACTAAGATTGGAGTTAAGGGCATCATGTTTCACCTGGAAATTAATCCTAACTGCTGACATCTAAGGCATAACCAACAAAACAAGTATGCATCCCGAAAGAGTGAAGGCCAAAAGAAACCGTATTGAAGAATTTTGGCTGCAGTTTTCTTTGCACTAAAACGACCTCCACAAGCTAAACTGTGGCAGAAGGTCAGAATACTATAAAACTCACTCTCAGGCACACATCTACGAATGATTTAATCAACACAATATTTGAAAAGCTGGGGATCTTCCCAATAGCACATATTAATCTAAGAAAAAAATTGATATTCTTCCTACTTTGATCAAGACAAAAGAATTTTGCCTATTGCAAGGTAATTCACAATATCAGCAAACCAAGACAAATCCGTATGAGCAACCCCAAATAGCTGTTCATCCGGAAAGGAATCACAAACTAGAAGTGAAGTTGAGGTATCCTCAATTAGAATTCTAGAAAGATGGTTAGTTACCACATTCTTTGACCTTTTCTTATCCCGAATCTCATAATCAAACTCGTGAAGCAAGAGGATCCATTGAGACAAATGGGGTTTGGTTTCCTTTTTAGAGAGAAGATGTCTCAAAGTAGAATGATCAGAATAAACCACTACTTTGGAACCCAACAGATAAAATCTGAATTTGCTCAAAGCAAAGACAATTGCAAGCAAATCTTTTTCAGTAGTGGTATAATTCAACTATGCTTCTGAAAGAGTTTTGCTCATATAGTAGATAACATGAGGAAGCTTATCTACTCATTGTCCCAAGACAGCACCCATAACATAATCAGATGCGTTATACATGATCTCAAATGGAAGAGCCCAGTTTGGAGGATTCATGATAGGAGCTGAAGAAAGAAGAGAGTGAAGTAGTTGAAAAGCTTTTAGGCATGATTCATTAAAGACAAAAGGAGTGTCCTTTGTAAGTAGATTACACAAAGGATGAGAAATTTTGCTGAAATCTTTAATAAAATGTCGATAGAACCCGGCGTGCCCAAAAAATGATCGCACTCCTCTTACGGAGGTAGGAGGAGGCAATTTAGAAATCAAATCTACTTTGGCTCTATCAACTTCAATACCTCTCTCTGAAATGATATGTCCTAAAATGATCCCCTCTTAAACCATAAAATGGCTCTTCTCCTAACTAAGAATGAGATTAGTCTCCCTACAACGCTGAAGCACTAGGGATAGATTTTTAAGACATTTCTCAAGTGTAGATCCAAAAATATAGAAGTCATCCATAAAGACCTTGAGAAACATTTCAACCATGTCCAAAAAGATAGACATCATATACCTCTGGAATGTTGCTGGTGAATTACACAATCTAGGCATCCGTCTATACGCAAATGTACCGAATGGACAAGTGAAAGTAGTTTTCTCTTGATCCTTAGGATTAATGGCCACCTGATTATAGCCAGAATATCTGTCTAAAAATAATAATAGCTCTAGCCAGCCAATCACTTTAGAATCTAATCAATGAATAGAAGTGGAAAATGATCTTTTCTAGTAGTGGAATTGAGTTTTCGACAATCAATACACACACGCCATCCAGTGGTGGTGTGCTGTGGAACTAATTTTCCCTCGAAATTATCAACTACTGTAATACTTGTCTTCTTAAGTACTACCTGAGTAGGACTCACCCACTTGTTATCTGAGATGGGGTAGATTAGTCTCGCATCTAGCAACTTCACAACTTCTTTCAACACCACCTTCTTCATATTAGGATTCAATCTTCTTTGGAGTTTTGGAGATGTTCGGGAATCCTCCTCCAAATGAATCTGATGCATGAAAATTATGGGACTAATTCCTTTTAAATTAGTCACACTCCACCCAATAGCCTCTTTATTTTGCTCAAAAACTTTTAAGAAACTACTTTCTTGGGAACTTGTAAGATTGGAAACAATGATCACCAGGAGAGTGTCATTTAAACCCAAGAAAGCATACTTGAGCTTGTTCGGTAGTGGCTTAAGCTCAAGCTTAGGTGGAGACTCTAAAGAAGAAATAGGCAGAGTACTAGAGAGTGGAGGAAGAGGCTCAAGTCTAGATTTACATAGAGAAAAATCTGTGATAGGAGTGGAATTGAGTAAAGAATTCACTTCAGCTATTGAAGATTCAATATCGAAATCTTTATAATTGAAGTGATTCAGACAAGCTTCTAAAGGATCCTTGGATAAAATAATTGGGAGTGATTCCTCAAACAATTCATCAATAACATCAAGGAAGAAGCATTCACTATCATCATGAGGATGATGAATAGCATTAAAGATG
>JAOTQH010122587.1:0-15751 GCA_025631255.1 Cornus kousa | reverse complement strand
TTGACGAAGCGAAGTTCGAGGCGGGTCGCTTATAGGTGGCGGGCAGAACGAATGCGGATGCACAGCAACCCACAGACTGGGTATACCCCCGTAACTCAACTACTTGAAATACTGACGGGTGGAATGCTTCAATTGTGCACCGGGTCAGGAGGGGTCTTCACGAAAACCCAAAATATCCCTGTTATTATCGTGTCAAGAGAGCTACCGGATGATGTCAAAAATAGTAGTACTGCCTTTCACCCTCATGTACATCGACTGATGTTTTAAAGAGTGCATTCCTGATTTAAAAGAAGAGCGTGTCATTGCAACGCTCTGGGGGTGTATTCAACGACGTAAAGAGTGGGTCACAACAAACAGGCCGCCGGATCAACTAACGGAGCTAGGTCCGGGTCAGCCGCTCCTGAACGTGAATCAGGAAGGAAGAGGGATTGATAACAGAGCCGCCGCAACTCGCCCTAATTCCGTACCAACTTGAGATAGCAGGGAGAGCCTACTCAGGGTGTATGACGGCTGGTGTCTGTCTTCCGACGGTTCCTATCAGAGAAGGGCGAAGCGAAGGGGCTCTTGGCGTAATAATGCTTATAATGAGAAAGAGGGTAGAACGGGGCGCAGCTTCTCTGACTCGTGCAACAGCACTACATCCTACTCTTTCAGTAGCAGTTGCAGAAGACATTGACTAAGCAAATCAGAATCTCCATCTCAAACTTATAAAGAGAAAGCTCTTGCTTGAAGTTATTCACAAGCATAGGCAAGTAATATAGGTGGTCTTCTTCAAGAGTGTTAGGACATCGAATATCATTTTCAATCGATGCTTTCCTTGTCTACCCTCTAATTGTCAGGGTGGGATCGTATTTTTTATTTGATTTGTTCTTTTTTTGTGTAAGACCCCCGCCTTAACCCGTAGGCGAGTAAGGGTCAGTTTCCTCCTATTAATAACCTGCAAGTCTAAGCATAGTCTCTGTAGTAAGCTCGTTCTCTTGAAGGTTCCTTATCCTAGTAAACGGGGACCAAGTCTCTTCCAGGACGTGACACCTGAAACCAAGCAGTATTATGAAGAGAAACAGTGGCAGCCAGCCAGGTCCGTTGCCATTTGCCACCATTACCATATCTGATATCTCCCATATAAGTAATCTACACAATCAAACTGGGTCAGGCAGACATCTGCATTTCATCGGAAATGGACTTGGAGTATTTAATTTGACCTTTAGTACCTGTCCAAGAATTAGGCAAGGCAACAATAGGGCACCTCATTTTGGACTTGGGAGAGAGATTGCCTCTTTGTCCCGAGTGCTATACTGGTTCACCAACCGGATGGATATGATCATACAATCCAACATTTTCTCAAATAAGAGGATTTAGGCCAATTAAAAAAAAATTCCTTCAGATTTAAGGTCGATCTTATTCCAGCAGTGACCCAGTAAGTAAGTGGGAAATCAACACATTAACACCTCAATTAAATTTTGTTAGACTGCTGGAATTGAGCTACAATAAAATTAAAGTAAATTGTACTCAAAAGGTTAAAAAACACAGAATCATAAATATTTCAAATTAGCACCAATGCTATAGCTGTACAAAGGTAATTATAGACGTACTCTACCAGCTGTTGATTCTTGTGATTCATCATCTTTGGTTGCATAACCCCATGCTGAGTTGAAGATGCTCTGGACCAGATAGCACTACTCAGAGAGGCATGACACATCAGTTGGACCGTAAATAGAGATGCAAATGAGTGACGTTTCAGTTGAATCCAAAAGCCCTCTCCACGAGCAGGACATTTTATCTATTCCTTAGTTCAGTAAGTACTTGAAGAAACATCCAGCAGATTTGAATGTTTCCAAGTAATTTACCTATTCCCCAATCATATGATTATAGAGGCTCTATGGCACAGAAACCACGCAACAAGAAGAAAAAGAATAGCTCGACATTAGTGGTATTCACAAGATGGCATGTCTGACCTCTTGTTTACTTGCTTATACAGTATTACATTCAGCTAGCAATTCGATTGGAAGGTCATCACTTGGTTGCATGGTCGTGGTAAGAAGATGATCCATTTACAGTTGATTGGTAAGAAGACCATGCTAAGGTAGCAGTGCCAAGTGTAATAGCAGCAGAAACAGAACCCCACACCCACCTCTGCCTTTTCTTCCTTTGTTGCCTCAGATGCCGTGTCATCTCTATACAAAGTAAATAGCAGGAAAACATCAGAACTATTTATAGAAAACACAGAAAACATGCACGCCAGCCCCACAAACCCATCACTTTAACTCGACTCAAACTCAACCGAACCTGACATTAATTTGGTCAGCTTAGGTCCGATCTATTTATATATATCTATATATATATATATATGATACTATAAATTTATGTAATTCTCTCAACTCTAGGATCGTCTATGGTGAGATAATATCTCTATCGAATTTCTCACAAAAAAAAAAGAAAAAGATGATGACTTCTCCGCAAACCCTACTATTCCTCAACGGCTCAACCTATCTCTTGACCTTATCCATTGTCTCACCTATAATTGTCTGCAGACACATGCACACAAATCAATTTTAAATTCTTATTGTCGATTTTCACCAATCCTTGAATTTCAATTATGTTTGTTTTGTTCCATTTTCATTTTCCATCGTTCCTATATTCACTTGCTCTCCACTGTTTAGTAAAACTGACCAGGGGGGAATGAAAAGGATGTCAGAGCTTGATCCAATCCGTTCAACCCCGCTTGAGAGCAACCAGACCTATCTAATTACTTTGTGCCCGGCCAGACGTAGTAGCTCAAGCTGAGGGTTGGACCGTACAGAGCTTGGATGAGCAGGGTTAGTTCTCGGGTCGAGCCAAGAGTCCAAGACTGACATCCACCTGATCCAACCCACCCGTGTTGCAGCCTAATCGCAGTTAACTTCTGCTTTAGTAGTAAAGAGCTTTGGTTTGGACATCTATCCATAATCCATATACAATCGACTTGAAAAGTATGAAGAGCAAAATGAAAGAAATCAGTGAGTCAGCTTTCTGAATTATGAAGCTATGAGCCCTATAAGCTTATAAAGGTATATTTTCAACAACAAGAGTAAGTTTAACCCAACTCTTAATATACGCAGTCATGCAAAATCACAAATTCATAGTAACATATATCAAGGATCTACCAAAAAAGTAATAAAACTAACAAAAGGTTATGATCACCAAATCTGTTACGACCCTATTCCAAGTATTATGATATATCTAGATTATAGTCACCCTTCATGGACACAAGTATGATGGTTGGAAATTAACTGATCAAAAAAAGGGCCAAATTCTGATATGCCAATATTACAAAATTCAAAACCTATTTATCTACTTAAAGAAGGGCTTTAATTCTGTATACATTTGAACGATAAGAAGAGAAAAATGTACCTTACATATAGGCTGATTTTTGTAACTTTGTCAAATGCTGACTATATATCTTAATTTTTTCTTATATTTTTCCTCAAACGCATTTGTAAAATATATATATATACTCCCTCTGTCACAAAATTATTGGGCTGTTTGGGGAATCCAACCTTTTATTGTAGTGATTTTCACTACTTTTTTATTGTATTGGTAAGAATGAATTTACGAATTTATCTTTGTTAAAAGACAAAATAGAACTCCGTAATTAGTGCACTTGTTTAGTCAAAAGGATAGTTTGGGAATGTCATAAAAAATAGAACATCCACTTTTGGAATGGGACATGTATTTTGGGACATCCCAAAATAGAAAGATGGACAAGAATTTTGGGAGTTGTCTAACAATATTCCAATATCTTTCAAGCCCCCCATATCGGACACTAAGGCTGCTGCTTGCCACACATACATGCAAAAAGACCAATAGACCCAGCCTAGAAGTAGCATAAAATCAACACAAAGATACCATACCTAGTTTTAACAGAAGAATCACAGCTCCACCATAGCAAGCCAGACATACTGTAACCTTTCCAAGATTGCCCAAGTCTTAAGAGCACAGTTTGGCTTTGGTCAACTTATATCACACGTTCCTTGAGTTTGACTAGGTTTTTGGTGGTCTAGATGCAATTCTTGTCCACCTCATTCATATGTCACACTGGAAATCATTACTTCATTAATAAAACATTCTGAAGTTTTGTAAAAGTTGGAACTTAATCCCATGAGGATCACTATGTTAACTAAGTCATTGACCAGCGTACTATATCAAGTTTTTTGTTTTGGTTCCTACTTCTATTATGTGCATAATGGTAAACAGAACACAAACGTGATAATATATTTCTTAGTATCATATTTATCCACGATTTCAAGTCATAAAAGAGCAACACATACAGGAAACTAAAAGAAAACACATCCATTTATGGTGGGCAAGTTAAATCATGCTCAGCGTAAAAGTAAAAAGGTGAAGAAATCTCACCTATGGATTCTTGGTTCCTATGAGACATCTCCTGATTCACAGCCTCATAGTAATGCAACCTGTCCCGTAGCCGAGCAATCTCAAAGTTCTTAGACTCTATGTGAGCTTCCATCTCCATCTCAACCTCAGCATTTGCGGTTCCTCTCCCAATGATATTCGAGACAAACCGGGCAATATGAACTTGTTGGGACAGATCTTCTGCAGGATCAACCTGCAGTTTTTCATTCTCCACTACATCAATGGGATCTGCAAGTGTCATCCCTACAAGAGACAACTGTTCCCGAATCCTCAGCCACCGGCTTTGCATATATTTCAAGGTTTCTTCTGCTTGCTTCCGCTTCTCTATCTCCAGCACTAAACTCAATCTTATTTCCCGCAATTCTTCTTCAACATCAGGCAGGGAAGCCTGCGGCCCATTCTCAGAAGACAATTCTACAAACAAGTAAGAAATACAAGTAAGAAAAGCAAGTAAGCCTACCAAGATTGGAAAGCAGTAACAATAATATGATTGTGATGGTACTGGAAATATATAACAAATAAGGTGGTTTCATGGAAATGTTGAAGCCAAAATTATACAAGTTTTAGAGAATAATATTTTAATAATGGAGTGGGGTTAGGGGGTTCTGTAAGAATTGTAAACACATCCAATTACAATGCAATACTTCCTACTTTATATGTGATAAAGAAAACAAGAAGATAACACATTAACATATGCAAGTATGCTAACATATGAACAGGGACATTAATCATATTGTCAAGTATTCAGATGCTATAGACAATGGTTTAAGCAAATACAGATAAAACCATATAAATAACAGAAGCAAAGCGCAGGTACCTTCCCAAGCATCAAAAAACTCTGGAATTGGTGGTGTAAGATTTAAAGACTGTTCCACTCCCACCCCATTATTACTCTCAGCCTCTGTGTTGCTCTTGGCACTCGTCAATGCCAAATCACTTCTTCCAAGTACCCCATCATAACTACCATTCACATGCTCCTCCTCAACAGGACTAAGAACAGCAACAGTAAAAGTAACATCCTTGGTCTTGTCAGCAACCTCCTTTTCAGGATTATTTACATTCTCACTCACATCCCTTTCATCTACAGCTTGTTTGCAAGTCGCAACACCAACTTCAGAGAAACTCTTGAGAAGGCGTGGCCCACGTCGTTTGTGATTGATGATGTAAGGAGACGGAGGGAATGAAGTTGGAGAATCCGGAAGCGGTGTTGGCTCGGGAGTGGCATAGAGTGCTGGTGACATCCGAGCCCAGTGGTGTTTCTGATTTATCGTTGTCACCATTGATGTACTGTTTCTCCTCTCCAATGTCGAGTTAGGAGCACTCATTCTGTTCTCCGGATTCAAATTAGGAGCATTGTTTCTCCTCTCGAGTTTCGAATGAGGAGCATTCTTTGCTGCTTGGATGGATTTTGAAGCCCCTGGTTCAAATAACCTGTCCAAAGCTATTGCTGTGTAGGTCGGCATGACTCTGAATCGTCAAGAAATCTAAACCAATTTAAACCACCTGTGATCAGGCTCAAAATTTTCACGCATAATTGGACGATCACCCTTTTGTATCAACCAAACAACATGTAAATTTTAAAGCAAAGAACACAGAGAAAAACAAAAGCTTCAAATTATCGAAACCCTAATCCGACATTGGGAAAATCCCGATCCATATTCAAAAACCCTAGAAAACCTCGGTAATATATATGTATATATATAACAAAAAAACATATTAAATCAAAATATTCTCAGCTTCTCGAACAGACTTGCTCAAAGTTAATCCTTCAAAATCCAAGAAAAGTAGGCAGAAAAAAAAAAACTCGTATATTGATTTTACATGGGCAGGTCTAACTTATGATACATATAGATATAAACATAATATATACCGTGTATGAGTGTGTGTATATATATATATATATATGAATGAATTAGTTTACCTCAGGATGTGAAGAAGGTGAGTCTGGAAACCCTAGAATGAGTAGGGATCAGAAATGCATCGTCATGAATATGATCAATGCTCATCGTCAGTGCGCAACACGATAACGGATTCACTTCTTCTCCTCAATCCTTGGAAAGGGAACGAAGCTCTTCGTGGTATCGAACCGCAAAAAGTTTGAATTACTTCTTGGTGAGTATTATTTAAATAGCTCAGGGAAAAGTCTGTTTCAGCCTAGGAGCAGTTATGAAGTCTTGAAATCTGAGGAAGGGTAGTATCGACTTTATACAGGCTTTTAGGCTTCTTGTCCAAGAAAAAGGGTGTTTGTCCGATCAACGTCACCAACTAAACCCACGATGTTAAGGGGTTGGTATCCTCGAAAGTCAAAATTCTAATGTAAATCTTAAAAGTAGAACATTCAAAATATTACTCTATGCTCCTACTTACTAATTCAAATTACAATATCCGATTCGTATCTGAATTTGATTATATGAGTATTTAAAATAAGTAAAAATGCATATGAAATCCAGTGTTTTTATGTTTGTGAGCATCAAATTAGTTGATTAAAATTTGAAATTAGACTAAAATCCAACTAAATTTTGAAATTAAAGGAACATTCGCTTTTGCCAAATCCACACAAGTAATTTGTTTTAATTATAATTATCATTGTTAAAATTATATTTTTAATTATCTAAAACATAGTACATTTAGTAATTCTTTAATGGAAACTCTAATTTTAAATATAACATTGATTTGTCGTTTAGGTCCAAGTAATATTACTTTCTCTTTTTATAAATTCTGACACTCTTATCGTTCATGTTCTTCTCAAAATTTACTCAAAACCCGAAAATGTCTTTAGAATGCTCGAAAATGCTATTTTATCCATAATTAAACAAATAAAAGTACAATGGGTATAATAATCATTTAACATATTCGGGTCAAAATCAACACTGATAAAGTTAGTCAATTTTATTTTTAAAACCATAGGAGATGTCCTTGTTATTTATACAGAGGAATTAGCCTTTCTTAAATTATAAAGAAAATAGTACTTCTCCGTGAGGAGATGCTATTTTACTTAATGTGTGACTTCCAAGTAACAAGGGTCTATTTGGTTAGCCGGAATTTGATGATGGAAAGTGAAAGGAAAAGAAAGTGAAATAAAGGAAAAGAAAATTTAGTTTCTATTATGCATTTGGTTAGCATGAATTTTAAATAATAAAAAAAAATTGTGAGAAAATATTGTTTACAGGAAAGTGAAAAGAAAATAATTTTATATACCAAAACTATCCTTACTAATTTAATATAGTATAAATAATATAAGATTGGGTTATGAATAAAAATATATATCTATATATAAATGTCCAAATACAAATTTGGTAATTGAATAGTTTTTTTAATTTTTAATTTTTATTTTAAGGCTGCAATATATATTAGGACTCTATATTAGATTAGTTCACTTATTTTGTGAGTGTGGAGAAGAGTCCTAATTTTAAGAATTATAAAATTGTAACCTAATAACAGAATTCTAATATAGATAAAGAAATAGATGAATGAATAAACAATTAATAAAGACATCATAATAAGGAATCAAAATATAGTTATCCCAATTGTAGAAGCATCCAAGTTTGAAGCCACATAGAGTATGGAATATGATGTAGAAGGAGAACTCCAACACGCTGAAGCCCATTCAAAAGAAGATTCTAGGCAGGTATATGCTTTGCGAGAATATTATTTTAATGAAAATTTTCCTTTTCATGTTAACCAAACTATTAAAAAAATTAAAATTTTTCTGTTCCTTTTCCTTTCTTACTAGTTCACGTTAACCAAACTAACCCTTCGAATAATCATGCACTCAATTATTTCCTCCATGTACTTGGTTTTATTCAGTGAATCAAATCCCATAGAAATTGAAAATGATGTTACCACAAGTGGAAATGAAGAATCTCGAATATAAAGGAATGACATCAGCAAATATAAAGGGACTTTCCATTCAGACCTCCATGTCTGCCAACCAAATGCAGCCCTACTCATAAAACATGAATGACTTAATTTTGTTTCCCCTTGTTATATCATGGGAGAATGAATAAAGGATAATATCCTCTTTCTTCTTTCCTGCCAATCTTCTGTTAAGCTCAAGCTCAAGCTTACATTTAAAACTAAATAGATAACTAAAATCTCTGAAAGATAGAAAGATATTTACTTGCTAGCCATATTTTTTACAGAAGGTTGGTACACATATAAAGGCTTCTACCACTCCACTGAGTTGAATTTGTTCCAAGCATCCTGCAAGGATATCAGAAAGGATATCAAAAGGAGTAATAATAAGAATTATCAGGCAAATGCATGTTGATTCCTGCTGCCATATGCAGAATTGTTCACTTACTCCATCATGTGCAGGAAAACGTATGCACACCTCAAGTATTAACCATCAGATTCCATTGGGCAGTTAAAAAAGTAGTTTATGCTTTTTATATCTTATGGCTAAGATTAATTCGGGCATAAATTCCTTGCAAACCAGTGAGCAGGTGAACAGTCCTACTGCAATATATACATATATATAACCAAGAAATGATGAAGGAAATGAAAAGAGGCATAAAACCAAAACACTACAAATCATTATTTCTGTAGAAACTTCTCCTTTTCCTCAATGGGAGGAAATGAAGGTGCTTTCTTCAATTGTCTGATTCCTTAAAAGCACATTCCGTTTGTTTCAACGTAAAATATTCTTTTTGGAAAATATTTTCTTTTTCAGGTAAAATATTCTTTTATTTTTACTTTGTCGGTGTTTGGCAAAGGTCTACGTCGAGGTTGAGGTCAAGTCCATCGGGCGGCGTATGCAAAATAATTTGCCGAAAATTAATGAATAAATTATTTTTGTTAAATTTTAATATTTTTTTACTTTGTAAATATTTTACGACAACCAAACACCAAAAAATAAAAAATAAAAAATTCTGAAAAATATTTTAAGTCCAAACAAATGGAGCCTAGATGTTTGATTACCAAAAGAGTAAAAAATAAATAAAAATAAAAATAAAATCAGATGATAAACTAGGCTCTCCCATCCCCTCCTAAGTAAAATACTGATCCAACCACACCCTTTCTTTCATAGTAGACAATAAAATCTTATCTATCATAAAGGAACACTGGAGAACCCGCATGCTCCAAGCAGAGGGCACTAAAAAGGCAAATTATTTTCACTGCATATTTATGCTGGATTGAGGGTTAAAAGGGACAACATCGTCTTAGCACTAAAAGGTCACTCTCATATAAACATAACCAATGAAGGGGTTGTCCAGATCAATATTTGTAGTATTGGAACACTTGAAAGTCTTTATTTTTTTCCAGAAATTCACTTAAAGTCTTTATTCCAGCAACATAATAATTGAAAAATGATTAATTCCAGTAAGAATCATTCTGAAAATTCAAATATTGATAACAAAACTAGATTTGATGTGTATGAGACATTTCTTCAGATGAATTCTCCTTCCACTACATTTCCAATATTTGTCGCACCTCTTTACTTGAATAGCTTGTCATATAACACAAGTTTATGAACATAAAAACACTGAGTATAACTTAAAGTACGACATCCATTATTATTAAATACATATTGAATGTATAAATAATTTTGGTGAATTACCTTGACCTCACCTTAGCCTTTAACTTGTCACCACATATAGAACTTTAGAAAAAAATTATAATCAACCTCCCCACAAGATATAACCAAAATACAGATTCCCCACTACCCTTAAAGATTTGTTAGTCCATTAAATAATTTTCTCTAAATGCCGAAATTGCTCTTCTTTCAAACTAAATGACTTAATTATCCCTACTCGTCATTTTAAAATGAATAAAAAGTTCTATAAGCAAACTCTACAAGAATGCTATATTGAGAAGACAAGACAAAAGATCGTGCTTAGATTTATACACTCAACCTAATTAACTGATCTGTTATTTATTAGGATGAAATGGTCACTAAACTTTCATTCAATTTTTTTAATTTTTTGTTATGTATTTATTTTATAATTAAAAAATATGTTAAACATGATATTTAACGGCTTGTCTCGTATCATAGGTACACAGCCATTTAATATTAAAAATATAACACATATCGTATCATGTTATCTGTTTAATAAATGGGTCATATTCGTGTAAAGGTTTCTGACACGATTAATAAATGGGTAGTGTTTGGGTTGACAAGTATAACAAAATAACTTTGTCTCCACACGACACAAACACGACCCCTTGGCATGATTTGCCACCCTAAATTCACAAGCTCAACATTAATATTTTTATAGTTGTAAATTCAAAAGCAAGAATTGCATTTCATGGACATTCTGAATTTATCAATTTAGCTTTCTATAGCATGGCTGGAGTTTTAAATTTTAGGACGCACATACTTATGAATCAAATGACTAAAGGAAAAGGGAAGCCAGTACCACACCTTAAGAAGATCAAAAACCTTTTCACATATGTACTTCTGCTGAATACTTGCACCCCGTTGCTGTAATTTGTCAGGGTGAACACAGAGAGTGGCTTTCCTGTAAGCTTTCTTTACAGCAGCAGCTGTAATGACTTCAGTTAAGGGAACTGGCTGCCAACCGCTATCAGGTCCAAGAATCTGCCACGAAGAAAATATAGTTTAGAGCTTGAGCTGACGGAAGTCATCTATTTAGAAGGATCAATACTCTTACATTTAACTATGACAATCATCTGATATGAACTGCAAATATGAGATAACAAAAGGAAAAAACAGGAGAAATAGTGATTGCAGCTCTAGGCATAAAACAGGAAAACCACAATTCAGAAGTAATAATCAACATATAAGAATGTATAAATCAATCTCGCTAAGACCATACTCTTTGACCCAAAAGAATAAAAAATGAATTCAGTATTTTTCTATTTTCTTTTTTTCCTATTAAAAAGGAAAACCTGGAGGGAGGGAGGGGGGTTGGCTAGGGTATGCAAAAAAATTCTGCATCATCAGTAAAATCCTCACTCCATAGCCAGTAGTTCAATGCAGATGCCACAATGCATGGAGAGCAACGCCATTTTTTTCCTATAATTTCTTTATAAAAATATCCACAGTGCGCATCTGAATAGAAACCCTCGCAATCTAGAAAATACGATAACCAAATATGTGGGATTCCAGTCAGATTGAGCCAAAACGTCAAGCCAAATAAATAACCCTAGTGAAGGGATACTAATAATCAACCAGGAAAATTGCGACTTTCAGATGATCTGACAAATCAATCAGTCCAAATTTATTTCTACAAGCCTCCTTTTTGCACACACACACGTGCCTCTACCATTTGTGCAAGTTGAGGCAAACGCTTCTGTCTGAAATTTAATGTTTTATGCAAGTTCAGGTCAAAACAGAAAACATTTAAATAGTTCAGCGTGGACAAAATGCTCTACAAAATTGCCCAGGGAACCCCCAATTCAAGTTTAACCTTAAAAGGATTAAAAATGATAATGCATACATATTGGAGTGTCGAAAGCAATGCACGCAAGTTCCCTTCTTTCCCATTTGACCATCTCTTGACTTCAGCACCCAGAGTTTCAGCTAATCTCTACAAACAATTTCGACGTAAGATAGAAAAATGAAAAGCTAGTGAATAATTCTGAAAACAAACTTCACTGGGAAGAAGATGTTTACATTTCTTTCTGCTTGCTCTCTTTGAGCGAGAAGATCACGCATATTCTTCTCTGCTAAAGCTTTTGCCTGAAGCAGTGACAGGAAAAGTTTGAGAACATACTTATAGAGGTAAATAAATCCCAAATTAACAAAAAGGAGAAAGAAAAATAGAAAAGAAAGCACATACTGCACGTTCAGCTGTCCTGCGATGCCTCTCTAACCTAGCTTTACACCTCTGAGCCGGTTCACCTTCAACTCCTAATCAGTCAGTAATCAGTATTATAGGAAACTTCATATAGAAAGATATAAAAGCATCCAAGAAGAACAATGTCAAAGGTTGATGAGAAAGAGAGTTAATGAAAAAGACACATTGCATAGAACCTTAATGCTGGTGTTTTACAAATCACATACCACCTTGAGTTGAAGAATATGAATATCTTGACCCGCTAAAAGACCCCACACTCTGAAATTGAAGATCCTGCAGATTTACTGTTTAGTCAATAGGCTGTTGGGCATGCACTTCATAAATGACAGCAATGCAAGGTACTCACAGAAGAGGAAGAGCTCTGTCTAAATCCACCATCCCTGGAAGAAGCAGAGGATTTCTCAGCAATCGATCTTTCTAGCCGTTCTCGTGCCTCATAAGTAGCCTTCTCAGCCATAGCTTTTTCAAAAGCACGTTCTCGAGCCTCTGCAGTTGCTCTCTCTACTGCAGCACGCTCTGCCCTGAGCCTGGCCTCCATAGATGCTTTCTCAGCTGACGACCTCTCCCTAGCCTCTGCACATACTTTCTCTAATCTTTCTCGGGCCTCCGCTATCGCTCTCTGTCGAACTTCAGCAGTTGCTCTCTCCACAGAAGTCCTTTCTGCCCTCTCACGGGCTTCAGCAAATGCCCTTTCACGAGCTTCACGGGTTGCCCTTTCAACAATCATTCTATCTTTTTCTTTTTCCCTCTCTTCTTCTATCTTTCTTAGGCGATCCTTTTCTCTTTCTTTCTCTTCTTCTATCTTTCTTAGCTGATCCTTTTTCAGCTTCCTTTCCCTTTTCGTCCTCTCTTGTATTTCTCTCTCTTCTGGTGTGAGGGCTTCATTAAGATTATTCTCTTTTCTTTCTGTATTTTGGCTTGTGCTTCCTTCCTGTGCAATTCTATTTCCTCCCAATGCATCTGATGGAGCAGTTCCCATTTTCCTTCCATTTTGAACCAACCCACTGTCCACTTGCAGTGACATCAACTTATCTTTGCTTTCTTCTTGGTCAAAGGCAACTTGAGCATCGTTAATATGAGCTCCCCTGTCTCCTCGTTCATGAGTGAGTATATTCCGATTCCCAGGATTTGAGGCCAGTTTGGAAGCTTCCTTATTTCTCTCAATGTATGTCTGTCCAACACTAATGCCACCTTCACCTGATTTCGTCACACTGTCATGCAAATGAAGTGACTCTGTAGCATCATCTGTTCTGATTTGGTTCTTCTTATGTTGCAAGTCATCATGATCCATGCCATATGAGTTGAACCTTTCATCAACCAGACCATTCTCCATTTCAACTGCTTGGGATTCCCCTTCACTATTTTGGGGTTCAATCTGCACCAATTTACCCTTTTCACAAGGAAAATCCTCTTCGGTCACTTTCGATTTTTTACTGCTTTTATCATGTTTGCAGGCTACTTGAGTTGCTGGTAGGTTTTTATTGTTACCCAGCTTATTTGCCACATCAAATGCTTTGAAAGAATTCCCCTCCATAAGGACACTTGTTTTTTTATTCAGTTTTAGTTTCTCGGATTGGTCGTGATTTTTGCTTTGTCCCTTCAGTTCTACCCAATTACCAGCATCACTCATCAAGATCTCAGTTTCTTCCCACTTGCTTGCCCTTTCTGACTTTTTCTCAAATTTTCCCTGCTTGAAAGCCTCCTTTGATCTCCTTTCACTTTCTTCTCTTTCACGATCCTCTTGCAATCTTTTTTTATTCTCTTCTTGCACCCAAGCCTCTTCAAGTCTCTTCTCCTTCTCTTCTCTTTCACGGGCCTCATTTAGTCCCTCCTCATTTTTCTCTCTTTCATGAGCCTCTTTTTGTTTCTTCGCACTCTCTTCCTGCTCAAGAGCATATTTCAGTTTCTTCTCATTCTCCTCCCTCTTAAGAGCCTTCACTAACCTTTTCTCATTTGCTTCTCTTTCACGAGCCCATTTTTGCCTTTTATCAATCTCAACCTGTTCAAGAGCCATTTTAAGTCTTTTCTCACTCAATTTCCCCTCAAGAGCTTTTTCCAATCTATTCTCATTCTCCTCTCTTTCAAAAGCCTCTTCCTGTCTCTTCTCATTTTTTTCTCTTTCACGAGCCTCTTTTTGTTGCTTTTCTTTTTCTTTACGCTCTAGGACTTCCATTAGTCTTTTTCCATTTTCTTCTAGTTCAATAGCCTCTTTAAGTCTCTTCTCATTATTTTTCCCCTCAAGAATTTCTTTGAGTTTCTTGTCATTTTCTTCCCTTCCAAGAGCATCCTTAAGAGTTTTCTCATTTTCTACGCTTTCATTAGTCTCTTTTAATTTCTGTACTATTTCCACTTCATTCTCCTTCTGTTCCACTTCTAAGGGGTTCTCACTCTCTCCGCATTTATCAGCTTCAGTTAGTATCATCTCAATGCCTTGATGTCGTTGGGAAACTCTTAGTTTATTCACTTCCTCTTCCTGTTCATAAACCTCTTGAGCCACTTGTACTTTCTTCCCATGTTCCTCTTGCTTGTGTGACACTTTAGTTACTTTTGGTAATCCCTTGTTTTCCTCCCATTCACAAGCCCCTTCAGCCACTTCTAATTTGCTCTTACTTTTTCCCCATTCATTTCCCTCACTAGCTGCTTTTCCTTTCCTGTACTCTTCTTGCAGGTCAAATGCTGCTCTTTTCTCCTGTCCACGCTCATGGACCTGTGCACTTTGTAACAAAATCTTTTCATCCTTTGCCTGTTCAAAGACCTTTTGTGAGTTATCTGCTTTAACTAATTCATAAAATTCTGTCTCTTCTCTCCATGCAACAGTTCTTTCAATTTTGTGAGATGCTTGAGAAGACTTATATTCCTTTCTGTGCTTTTCCTTTGCAGATTTGTTAGCTACTTTTATATGTCTTTCCCCTTCAGTGGACTCTGAAACTAACTGAGTTGACTTCATTACTTCTTGCTTTCCCTCCCCAGCAAAGCCTTTCATTTCACTGTGTTCTCTATTACATGTTCCCTGCAATTTCTTATCTTTAGAACTGTTCAATGCATCAAAAATTTTGCTCGGATTCCCCTCATCTTTTATATCATTCTTCAAACCCAGTTTTGCATGGCATTGAAGACCCTCCTTCTTTCTCTCCATTAATTCTTTTGCATTTCTTAGTTTTGCTTGAGCCTTTTCCATTGCATCTTTCATAGCCGCAGCAGAGGCCGCAGCAGAAGAATTTGTGTCTACCTCCACATCAAAGAAAGGTGGAGAACAGTCTCCTGCCATCCTTTCAAAAGCATAACTTTTGGAAGCTTTGAGTCTTGAATTCTGTCTACCAGAATCCTCTTGTTTGACAGCTAAAGCAGGAGGTGACCTCAAGGGTGGAGACACTTGAGACGGCTGAGTTTTGAGACTAAGATTAGACATAGTTACAAATGTGTCATTTGGAGGAGGATCAGTTCTACTATATCCTTTCAGAGGTTTGCAATCGCTTCCAAATGTCTGTATGCCAAAACTACTGTTTAGGGGGTGTGACATAGTTTTTCTGAATTGTTTTCCTTCCCTTATCCCCGCACTACAATTCATGCTAATAAGG
>JAOTQH010122477.1:0-15753 GCA_025631255.1 Cornus kousa | reverse complement strand
GCAGTGTAACGATCCGAACCCGGGGGTCCGAATCGCTAATCGGGTCCTTACCAGAACCCAAGGACACACTAGAGGTAAAATGGTCATTTTATAATAAGTATGGATAATCTGACCTTAAGCTAGTCAAATGAAGTTTATAATGATCATCTTAGTTATTCTATGACATTCGAGAGGTTCTACGGTCATTGGTCATGATTGTCCAAAAGTGCCCCTACTCGGTTCAAGGGGAATCCCGACATTATTTCACTAAAACAACCATATCTCTAAGCACGAATGGAATTTGAAGATGAGGTTGGTGTCATTGAAAAGCTGACTCAAAAATCTTGAGAATGGACTCAAGAATGACCCCATTTGGGTTTGAAACGAAGACGTTATGACCGCATGAAGTTAGGTGCTCAAAGCTGACAAACTCTATATGCCATGGATGCAAACTCAGCCTCTGCACTAGATCTAGCTACTACCAACTGTTTCTTGCTTTGCCATGACACAGGATTACCTCCAACAAATGAGCAATATCCTGAAGTGGATCGTTGATCTGTCACATACCCTGCCCAATTAGCACCAGTATAGGCTTCAACACGCAAGTGGCCATGATAGCTAAACAATATCCCCTTACCAGGTGAACCCTTAAGGTAGCGAAGAACATGATGAGCTGCCTCAAGGTGAGGTGTATGTGGAGCATGCATACACTGACTAATCATACTAACAATAGGTAATATCCGGGCGTGTAAGAGATAGGTAAATCACTCTCCCAACCAGTCGCTTAAATCTTCCCACGTAATCTAATGGGTCTCTATCTACATCATTAAGCCTATGGTTCTGCTCAATGGGAATATCAATAGGTCTAGCTCCAAGCCTGCTTGTTTCAGCCAACAAATCTAACACATACTTCCATTGAGAATGAGCACCCCTTTCTTCGATTTGCATACCTCGATGCCAAGAAAGTATCTTAATGATCCGAGGTCTTCAACCTCGAACTCTGTCCCTAAGATCATTTCCAGTGATAACAATATCATTAACATATACAATAAGGGCAGTGGTGCAACCCTAGTGCTTCCTGATGAAGAGAGTATGATTTGACTGACTCTGTGTACCCTACTCTTTTAATAGTAGTCTTGAACCTCTCAAACCAAGCATGCGGCAACTACTATAGCCCATACAAGGCTTTATTTAGCTTGCTCTATAAATTCTGACTATTGGCAAGCTTAAACTCTGGTGACATAGTCATATACACCTCTTCCTCCAAGTCAACATTGAGGAAAACATTCTTTACATCCAGCCGATAATCAGAAGATACACGGTGGAGTGGATGTATTGACTTGGAAGAATCCTTTTAGTTTTCACGCTGCTCGGGAGGTTTGCAGAACCAAAAATCCTGAGGTTAGCTGGAGTGGGATCTGTTGGAGTGGAGGGAGACCCCGTTAGTCAATGCACTCTGTTTTTGTAATGCATCACGCTATTTTAACTCAGTCTTATATGAAGAGTAAAGGTATTCTCTAGCTTCTAGTTGCTGTCTGTGTTTAAGTCAAGAGGAAACTTTGGATCATATTTTTTGCACTTGTGAGTTCATATGGAGGGTGTGGAGTGGTCTATCAGATTGTTGTGGCTGGCAATTGCAGAGTTATATTTCAGTTCAAGAGCTGGCTGACATGTTTATTCTAAAATTCAAAGGTAAAGGGAGAAACAAGATGGCAAGAATTATTTTTACTGCTACTCTTTATTTCATATGGATGGAAAGAAATAACAGGATTCATAAGAATACCTCTACAGAACCTTTAGATATTGCTAAAGGTATTTTGTTTAAAGTTATTGATGTCATGGGAGTCAGCCTTCAAGACATTATCTAGTTTTTGTTTGGGTTTTGATTGCTTTTAATTTGCCTTTGTAAGGTGTGTGGTGTTTACTTCGTTTCTATTGGGTATGCCCTCAAATTATCTATAAAGTCAAAATTGTTTTGCTGTTGCTTTGGGTTACTTTGGATAGGGGTATGCCCCTATGAGTTTCATGTACATTATTGTTCATATTTATGAAAAAATTACCTCCATTTAGGAAAAAAAAAAATTAGCTGCCAAAGAAAGAAGGACATGTATAGAGTTCATCTTGGCAACTGGAGCAAATGTTTTTAGATAATCAATCCCATAGATCTAAGTGAAGCCCTTTGCAACTAATCAGGCTTTATATCTCTCAATTGTTCCATGTAGACCCATTTGCAGCCTACTGATTTCTTACCCCTAGGTAACGGAACAATATCCCAAGTACTATTCTTCTCAAGGGCCTTTATCTCTTCAAGCGTGCCTTCCTTCCATGGAGTTTGACTAAAAACATTTGAAACACTAGAAGAAATGGATACAGAGGAGATACACGAAGTAAAAGCACCATATGTTGGAGATAAGGCATCATAGGATACAAACTGCTATATGGGATGTTTTGTACAACTACGAACACCCTTACGATAGGCAATAGGGACATTAAGATCAACATGAATGCTATTGGGCAACATGAAAGGGGATTGATAACCAAGAACCTAGAAGGCATGTGATTGGTAAGGTATGTAGCTGTTAAGGTTGCATTAGCTCAATAACTTTTAGGCACTCCCATCCCAATTAGAGGAGAACGGGTCACCTCCGTAATATGACGGTATTTTATTTCAGCTACACCATTCTGTTGTGGTGTATTGACACAGGAAGTTTGATGGAAAATCCCACTATTAGCAAAAAAAGAGGCAAGACCACCATACATAGACTCTCCTCTGTTATCAGATCGAAGGATTTTGAGGGGATAACCAAACTGAGTACATAACATCTTATGAAAAGTTTTAAAAATGGAATAAATTTCATCCTTGGTTTTCATAAGATAAAGCCAAGTATATCGGCTAAAGTCATCAACAAACACAACAAATTAATGAAAACAAAGTAACGAAGTAGTAGATTCAGGACCTCTCACATCAGAATGATAAGATACAAAGGAGCTATACTTTTATTAATACTGGTAGGATAAGAAACTCGACATTGTTTGGCAAGAACGTATGTTTCACAATTTAACTCAAAAGATTCAATAGAATCAAACTGGGGAAGCACGTGCTTCAAAACAGGAAGAGGTAAATGACCTAGTCTATTATGCCATCGCATTAACAGATCTTTACTGACATTACTATTCCTAACACTAGATTGATTTGCAACATAATAAGAAGTTGGCCTCGCGTTCAGCAAATACAAGCCATTGTCCTTACGTCTACTTCCAATCGTCTTCCCTGTACCCAAGTTCTGAAACACATAGTGAGATGGAAAAAAGGTTACACTACAATTCAAGCCTTTTGTAATGTGACTGACACAAAAGAGGTTATTGGTAAACTTTTGGGATATGAAGAACAGAGGATATGGTAAGATTAGGAGAGGTAGAAATAGTGCATTTCCCCACAATGGAGGTGAAGGTACCATTAACCACTTTAACCTTATCCTTACCCATACATAAACTGTATGAAGAAAAATCAGATGCCATACCAGGCATGTGATTAGTGGCTCCTGAATCAATGATCCAAGGTGGCTCACCAGATAATGTGGAAACTTGATGTGTCCAAAAACACCAATCGAGACTGCAATCGATCAAAAATAGGTCCAAAAAACGTGTGGATGTGATTAACACTACTTCCTTACAAACAAATCCCATCTTGGAATCTCTTCAAAACCCTTCACACCCACTAGTGTTTACACAAGCTTGCCCTAGGGTTTCAACTACGCACCTAGAGCTTTACAAACCATGCTTTGATACCATGTTAACTTTAAAAGAGAATCAAATCAAGGGGAAAGTCTAAGAAGAAGAAGAAAAAGAGACAAAAGAGGATGAGAGAAAAATAGAGAGAGATGGGGAAAGAGAGAGAATGAAAGAATTCTTTCATCCTTCCACCACATTTTATTTATACTAACAAGTTTCAGAAATTACACATAAGCCCCAACATTATATAAGTAATAACCAATAAGCCCCTAACAACACAATCTGGGGTCACTGGCTACCGGGAAACTTAAGGAATGAGGCGATAGCCTAGCAGGGTGCACGCCTGGGTATGGTAGTCATAGTGGTAAGGATTGTACTAGGAAGCGTAGGAGAACCGGCATGTTACAGTTACACTCTTCTACCTAAGGCATTATCTGGGAGAGTATTGACACTTAAGGGCAAAGTGTCATTGCAATACTTAAAATAGTAGAAAAGAACAAGATGAACTTCAATTAGATTGATACGAAAAAAAGAAAAAAAAAAGATCTTAAATTTGAAACTAAAACACTTAGAAGCATAGGACAAGAATGTGATGTCTTAAGTGTCTAGGATATTGAATGTTTGATTGAACGGTCATCAAGATTTATCACTGTTGATTGAACAGTCATCAACCTGAATTGGGAAAGCATCTCTATAATATTGATTGAAATAGTTCCAAACACAAGTTGATTAAAGGGTCGTCAACATTTATCACTTTGGAATTGGGCCATTCTACATCTGATAATGGGTATTAATTAGAAATGCTGGTGTGCCTATAACTGTACTTGTAGTTTGTTCAACCTTTTTGTAATTGTAAAATTTTTCTAGAAGATTAATAAGTATGTTGTCGACTACGGGAAAATGCAAGGGCTTCTGAAACTTGGTAGGTGACTTTTGACATCTCCAACATTATCAAAAGTCGTGATATTTGAAACAACAAATGGAATATGAAGGACTCAAACTTTGAAATATTCTCGGATGAGATAACATTAAAACTACTTTCAAATACTTCGCAATGATATTATTTCATATGTTATCGAATTTTCCTTGTGCAGTTGTGTTACCTCACATTGTTATGACTTTATGAACAGATTGACAAGAATGTGGAAGTTCATGGTTGAGTGCCATAGGAGACAATTTCAAGCCATGATGAAGGCCAAAGCTCGTGTTGAAATGGCGAATGCAACCATCCAAAGAAACTCAAGTTTGAAGGCCACACAAAAACTGGAAAAGGAAGTCCTGAATTGGGGTACAAGCTTTACTGACTGGATTAATTGCCAAAAAGCATTTATCAGGCTCTTGAATGGGTGGCTTATCAAGTGCCTGCTTCAAGAACCAGAGGAAACCTCCGATGGAAGTGCTCCGTTCTCACCAGGCCGTCTAGGGGCTCCAGCAATCTTTACTGTCTGTAACGATTGGTGCCATGCAATGGAGAAGATATCAGAAACTGGAGTATCGAAAGCCATACATGATTTTGCCACGACGTTGCACCAGTTTTGGGAGAAGTTGGATGAGGAAAGGTGTCAGTTCCTTAAAGCTGAGTACCTTTCTAAGGATCTCGAAAAACGGCTCAAATACTTTTGTGAGGAGAGAGGAGTGAAGTGGGATCAATATGCATCAGCAAATAATGCAGCTGACTCAGGGGGTAGTGCTGAAAGTGTAGTTCCAGTTCCGGTTCCAGGAGTAAATGAGGAGTTAGAGACCTTGAGGGATAGATTCAATGAAGAAAGGGCGAGGCACGGGGAAGCAATCAGACAAGTAAATGATGGTGCTTCGCGTAGTTTGCGCGAAGGTCCCGTGCCAATCTTTAAGGCTTTGGAGAGCTTTAGTTTGGAGATATTGGAAGCTTATGAGCAAGTCAGAATTCCAAACGAAGGAAGCACAGAGTGAGAAAAATGCTATGTGAAATCTACTGGTTGGTTTCCTAGGAGGAAGAACTGAGTCTCATTGTGGGTTAATACAGTAAGGGTTATATAATAGGATTGCTAGTCAAATATTAGAACTGTACTTAGTGCTGAAATTTTCATAATGCGCATTGGACCTTTTGGATTTCCCCAGAGGTAGGAAAATAATTTTTTTTTCTGATTCGTTGCCAAGAAAAAGAATGAGAAAAGGAAATGAAATTTGCAGTCTGTATTTCAAACTATCTTTTGAAGTGGTCCTTAATGTAGGATACTTAGTAATCTATTTCTATTATCAGACTTCTTGGCATTAGATTTATCTTGTTTTATATATATATATATATATATATATATATTGCTTTGTACGATTTTTGTTTTTTGGGTCATGGGAAGGATTGTCTGTTTACCTTGGGTTGCGAACATTTGCATTACATTATGTATCATATCTCTTAACTAGGCATGACAATTTGCCCGGGATGGGTATCCGCCCCACCCCGCCCCGTTTATAGCAGTTTGGGGGAACCGTTTAACTTATTTGAGTAGAAATGATTTTTATTAATGAAAATTCGAGCGGGTTTGAGATAGGAGCGAGGGGAAGTCGTCACACCCCATTTAGGTAGGCAAATTACTAAATTACTCTTATTTTATTAGTATTTATAGTTAGCTCTAGAAACTTTGTCACATTTATTTACTTTCTTAATCGTTTTAGAGAGTAGCAGAAGCCCTACGAACTAAGAAAGTTCATACCCTTAAATTTTATGTTAAATTTTATGTTAAATTATTGATTGCCTATTTTTTATTAAATTTTTTAGTAGTTATCTAATTGTATTTGAAAAAAGAAGAAAAAAAAAGGTGGAGAAATTCTAGAGCTAAACAGGACAAGGCGGGGTCGGTACATGCGGGCGAAAAAGTTAAACAAGGAGGAAATGGAGTGGAAAGATCCCGTTTAGACGGTTGCGGGAGAGAGGGAGGGTCCACCCACCCTAAACCACCTCTGTTGCTATCCCTGCCCTTAATCTGCATGACATTTATTTTCTAAACTTAAAGTTGTCCTTATGGATGTAAATTGTGTAGGAAAATAATAAATTCTGTAAATTGTGAATGAAGCAACTTTATTAGAAAGTCAGATATATGTACATATACATATATATATATGTATATATATATCGATAAGGCAAAAACTTGACTATATCATTTTGACGCTTATTTTATAGATATAGAATCATATCAATAACTATTGTTTAAATTTATTTATTTTTGTCTCTTTTACCTTTTGAGATGAAAGTTATCAGTGAGATGGAAAGTATCTAATAAAATTTTGAATTGAAGTCTGGATTATTATTATTCTTGACCCTGCATCTAATTCCCGGAAATTTAATTTTTCATTTTCAGCAGACCAATAAGCACATTCCCACCAAAAAAAAATGTCCCTTTTTGAAAATTTATGAGTATAATTTTTAATGTTTTTTTTTTATTATTATAGTAGTAGGTAATGAATTTCCAAATATCCCGTTCTATAGTAGGTCCATATTCTTTTAGGAGTATAACTTCACGAGGATAGATTAGGAATATTAAAAAAAAATAGTACATTCCATTTTGAATTAGAACAATTATTTTAGGACAGATGAAAAGATATACAATTTTATGTGGTACCGAGGGAGTAACTAATACAACACAGATCAACATCACCACCAAAAGCCTCCGGCTAAAATTTGTCAAAGTTGGTAATGTAATTTCATACCAAAAGAGTATATATATTGCTCTCCTCAGGATTCCTTGGTGTTCATGCTATCTATCTATCTATATATATAGATAGATAGATATGTCGTATATGCTACCAATACAACTTGCCTGGTAAGTACACAAGAATAGTTTTACTTGGTCATGAAACTAACATTAAGATTCAGTAAAGTTTACACCGAGCGCTGCTTGAGAAGAAATCAGATTCATATGCATCACACAGCCGAAATCGACTTCCTGACGTGCAATTAACGTCTGAAATAATGGAAACCTTCCCCTGTACTCTGCTAATTGGCGAGTACTGAATGAATTTAGGTTTCTGTGTTCGGGTTTTGAACCCCATTTATTTGTGAACATTCCACAACCACAATCTCCCTGCACTAGCCTATTCTGGATAACAGAAGATCTTCGAACAGACAAGTTCCTGAAACACAAAGAATGTAGTCAGAGGAATGGGAATGGGAAACATTAACAAGGTTATGAATGTTGTTTGGACAACTCAGTGCACCACAAATAACCGAAAACATAAATAATAATACGAAGAGCAACGCTACACACGAGAGCTATTTTCAAGATACAAACTTCTATTGAATTTATTTCTATGGTAAAAACCTTTATTTTTTTATTTTTTATTTTTTCCCCTTCCAATTCTTAAATTCTCCAACTCCTCCATCAATCGATTGCAAGTCACTAGAATATTTTTGTACTGTATTTTTTCATTTATAAAAATTTTATTCTATTCAGGAACCAAAAAAAAAAAAAAAAAAGTCACTAGAATATTACATATCTTTGCATGAAGATATAGTTAGTGTCTATGTCGGGCGAGATTGAAGCACGAGTCAAAGTATATATAATCATATAATCCACCCTTTCTTCTCTAATATAATTGAAGAAAGAAAGCAATCTAAAACTCAAAGATTGCTGTTCATGTTAATCCATCCATCCTGAATTTGGTGGTGATTCACGATTTTTTCTTGAGTTTCCTTCGAAACTATATACACAGATATTTATAAAAATATATACCTGTAGAACAAAAAACTTAGAAAGATAAAATAAATAATTTTAGAATGAGTATTAAGTATTTGTTTGAAAGGAGAAATTTCCATCAATCGTGGTTAGAAGCAAAAGTCTGGACATATCTACGAGCCCTCACATAGTTGCATTAGTGCCTACTCGAATCGAGCCAAATGAAGGCAGGAAGCTGGACTTTGGTGGAAAAACCAAATATTTTGGCATTACAGACTTGGAAAAACAAAACAATTTGGGTAAAGAAACTGATCATTTTTTTTTTTTGGTAAGTAAAGAATCAATAGAAAGCCTTCAAAAGGGGAATGCGTCCCATTTACAAGAACAAAACAAAGACCTATGGACCCAATGAATCCAAGAAATCAACAACATCATCAGAAGAAGAACAATGTCTCCCCTTCACCCAACTACAAATGGATCGAATAAAATGAAGTTTCAAAGTTGCCGTAGACACTTCCAATCCTTCGAAACATCTGTTGTTCCTTTCTCTCCATATACACCACCAAACACAATGTGGAATGGTCCACCAACACTCATGAGCATGACCCCCCACATGACATCCCCTCCACGCTTCAATCATGCCCCTTGTGGACGAGGCATCACCCAAGAAATACTGAACAATCCGAAAATAAGATTCCAGCAATCATGTACCACTGGGCAGTGTAAAAGTAGGTGATCCGTAGACTCACCATCGTTTTTGCATAGACAACACCGATTGACCATAATAACGCCTCGCTTCCTTAGGTTATCCAAAGTCAAAATCTTATCCCACACAGCATTCCACACAAAGAATGCCACCCTAAGTGGAGCCTTACAACGCCAAACAGTCTTTCAAGGGAAAGTGACACCAGCAAAGTTGGACAGACACACAAACATAGAACGAACCTCGAAAACTCCATGGGAAGAGGGAACCCACAGAAGAGAGTCATCACCTATGCAACTAACCTCCTATTGATACAACATATCCAGAAAAGCGCATCCATCTCCCAGTCCTGAAAAGAACGCCTAAAACACACATCCCACGTAATCCCAATGCCATTAAGTCGATAGCAATCAACTATAAAGGCATATCTATCAGTAGCGATTCTAAAAAGCCTCGGAAAAGAGCAAGACAACGGTTGGTTGCCGCACCATAAGTCCTCCCAAAACCGAACACGTCTACCATCCTGAACTTTGAATCTGATATGAGAGGAAAAAACATCCCATCCTTTCCGAATAAATTTTCATACGCCAACTCCTCCGGCATTAGGGACTGGGCATAAAGACCACCCACCTCTCTCTTCTCCATACCTACATGAAACAATCCTCCTCCACGGGTGGTATCTTTCTCTTCTAAATCTCCACAACCACTTGCATAGGAGGGCTCTATTAAAGGGAATCAGCCTCCTAATGCCCAGAGCACCCAACTTAACAGGCTTGCAAATATGCTCCCACTTGATAAGATGGTACTTGAACTCTTCTCCCATCCCTTTGAATTTTCTTGATTCTTTCCGCAACAGAACATAGGATCTGGAACTAAGTGGGAAGGTTTGAGAGATAGGAAATAAGTGGGAAGGTTTGAGAGAGTGCTCTTTAATAAGAGTGACCTTCCCCCCTTCGACAAATATTGCTTCTTCCACCCCGCCTATCTCTTCTCAAACTTAGCAATCACAGGATCCCACGTCCCCAACCTTCTAGAGGAAACCCCCAAGGGCAGACCCAAATAATGGATGGGGAACGAACTCACCCCACACCCAAGAATTGCGGCTTAGGAGGAAATGCCCTAAACTTCCCCAACCGGCACAAGCACGCTCTTGCCAACATTAACTCCCAGGCAAGAAACTGCCTGAAAACAAACAAGAATACACCTCAGATACATCAATTGGGTCGTTTCAACATCACAAAAAACCTAAGTGTCATCTATAAACAACAAATGAGATATCTCCATTTGATGAGTTGAATCTCTGCCCACTCTTAAGCCTTTAATAAGACCCAAATCCTATGCCCTCTTCATTAGCCTACTCAACCCCTCCATAACAATGAGAAAGAGAAAAGATGATAAAGGATCACCTTGTCTCAACCCCCGAGAACATCCAAAGAAACCATCAGGAGCCCATTCACAAGTACGGAGAACTTGATAGTCGATTTTCATGGTTCTAATTTCCCTTGAAAGACGGTATGGCGTTCTTAGGCTCCCCTCAGAGTGGCTTCTTTGTCTGCACTACTGTTTGGGGCAAAATTTTGACCCTGGATAATTTGAGGAAGAGAAGACAGATTACAATAAATTAGGGTTGTTTGTGCAAGAGGAGTGGCGAGTCTGTGGATCACCTTCTTTTGCATTGCCTTGTAGCTCACGGCTGTTGGAGCCTTATGTTTGGCCTTTTTCGGCGTCCATTGGGTTATGACTCAGTCCTCGGCGAGGCTGTAGTGTGGGAGCCCATGCCCGTAAGTGTTTTGACTTTCACGTTTAGATGCTGCATTCCAAGTGAGGGTGGTTCCCCTTTATGTTTAGTGGTGCTTATGGAAGGAGCGGGAATAGAAGATCTTTTGAAGGGGAGGAATCATCTTTAGGGGCTTTGAAGTTTCATATTATAAGCTCTCTTTTTAGTTGGGTTTTGGGGAGAAATTGTATATCCATTGACGAGTTTATTGATTTTTTGGGTTCGTTGGGCCCTGAGGACCATGTCTCTGGCTTCAGCCTCTATACAGCTCTTGGGACGCGTTCCCCGATTGAATACTTTCTAATACATTTTACTTATAATATATATATATATGAACACATCTCAAAGTGTTAAAACTTTTTTTCTCAAAGAAAATTTGTCATTATAGATATAGTAAAAAATCAAGCATACAATGATATTTTTCCATATAAGACAAAACATAATAGCAATGACTAAGTAGTTGAAAAGTAGCATACATGATATAATAATCATTCCAATATTCGCGTAACTTTTATCTTCTAAATTATGTCGGAGTAACTCTTAGTAAAGCAATTAAAAATGAATTAATTTCTATACTAGTTGTTATGACAAACACAACGAACCCAAGATAGAACCAAGAATCACGACAGAAAAGTAAACACACCATACAAAGAACACAAAGATTTATACGTGGTTCAGCAATAGCCTATGTCCACGATTGGGATCTGGCGAAAGTCTTCACTATGTATAAAATCGGAGATTACAAGTTTTCAGCCCCTCACTCTGTTTCTGTACGAATTTCAGTCTCTCTCTTTTACACCACTCCAAACCCTAAGCGCCCTTATATATTGGGCTACAAGAAACTAATTACGGTCCACGACCCATGAGAAAAAAAATCGGGTCAAAAATTTTCCAACGCGACCCGGCACCAAGTTCGGGCCACAACATCACAAATGTCCACCTTGGCTCGAATTGCGCTAAGCTCCACAATCCCAAGCTACTCCTTTCGCCTCCTCCATATGCCCCTAAGGGCCTCAGCAACTGCAAGTACCAATTAAGTCCAGACAGTGTCTGAACTTGAGTGTAAGATTGGCCTTAGTCATCATATCTGTCGAATTCTCTACTGTCCCATCTTCCTTACTGCAATAACACCCTGTGCAACCACATCTTTGATAAAGTAAAACCTGACATCAATGTGCTTGGTCCTCTCGAGGAACATCTGAATTTTAATCAGATATATGGCATTCTGGCTGTCGCAAAACACAGTCAAATTATCCCGCTGCAAGCCCAAATCACCAAGCAAGCCTCTCAACCATGTAACTTCCTTCACTACCTTTGTAGCTGCTATATACTTAGCCTTAGTAGTAGACAATGCAATTACTGGCTGCAACTTAGCCTTCCAACTGATCACACTCCCACAAAAGAGTGAAGACATACCCTATCAAGGACCTCCTATCAAGATCTCTAGTATAATCCGAATCAACATATCCAACAACACTTCACCAAGTAACTAGTTATAGAAACAGCTTCAACCCAAAACGCTTTGTTTAACCCTACATTGGACAACATACACCGTGCCCTTTCCAATAGTGTTATTTTCATCCAATCTGCAACTCCATTATGCTGCGGAGTCTTCCTCACTGTGTGGTGTCTCACAATCCCGTGAGTCTTGCAAAACTCATTAAATTCTCTATCACAAAATTCCAAGCCATTGTTTATACTTAAGCGCTTGACATGTTTTCCTGTCTTCTTCTCAATAAAGGTCTTCCACTACTTGAATGTAACAAAAGCCTCATTCTTGTGCTTCAGAATATAAACCCAAACTTTTTGAGAAAAGTCATCAATCAGCGTCATCATGTATCTACCGCCACTATGTGAAGTAACCTGAGAGGGACCCCAAAGATCAGAATGGATATAATCCACCGTATCTTTGGTCCTGGGAATTCTTGTACTGAACTTCACTCTGTACTGCTTCCCGAAGACACAATGCTCACAGGAATCCAGCTTCCTAGTTTTCTGACCACCCCCCGCTTACTCAGAACATCCATCCCCCTCCCACTCATTTGCCCAAGCTACATATGCCACAATCTGGTAGTATCTGAATCTGGATCTGAAGACGATACAACAACTGAACCCCGTGATTGTGCTACCTTGCAGAGCATATAAACCATGCTTCGTCAGTCCCATCATCACCACAAGAGCACCCTTAGAAACCCAAATGACTCCACCTCCAGCCTTATAAGTGCACGCGATGGAATCCAGCGTAACCAGGGAAATCAAATTTTTTTCTCAGTTCTGGTACATGCCTAACACCAGTCAGTGTTCTCACTATGCCATCATACATCTTGATTCGAACTGTACCGATACATACAACCTTGCACGCCGCATCATTCCCCATCATAACTTCCCCTCCATCAATAGATCGATAAGAGGTAAACCAGTCCCTGTTTGGACAAGCATGAAACGAGTAACCTGAATCAAGAATCCACTCATCGCAAAAGCTGCCGACTGAAATTGTGAGAACATTACCACCATTTGAATCATTACCCACTGTAACAGCCACACTTTCAACTTCAGAGAATTTTACCTTTACCTTCTCATGCTCCGGACAATCATTTTTGAAGTGCCCTTCCTTGTGACAGATGAAGCATCTCAACACCGTTTTGTTCTTGGACTTAGAACGACATTTGCTGCCAGACCCTCTCTTCTGATTCGTTCTCCCTCTAACAAATAACCCCTCTGCCGAACTTTCTGTATTGCCCTCAAACGCCCTTTTCTGCAACTCCTTAGAATTCAGAGCTGCCTTCACGTCTTCCATGGACAAAATTGTTCTGCCATACATTATTGTATGGACAAAGTTCTCATACGAGGGTGGTAGAGAACACAACAGAATAATAGCCTGATCTTCATCCTCTATCATGACATCAATATTATTGAAATCCATGATGATACTATTTACCTCGTCAAGATGGTCTTTCAGAGACGACCCTTCATGCATCTGAAGAGTGAACAACCGTTTCTTTAGATACAAGCGATTCACAAGAGATTTCGTCATATACCGGGACTCCAATTTCTACCACAGCCCATCCGCTGTAGTCTCTCCAGCAATCTCTCGCAGAACCTCGTTACTCAAGCACAATAGAATCGAACTTTGTGCTTTCTCCATAACCTCATCTTTGTCCTTGATCTTTTCTGACAGTGCATCCTTCCCTTTCAGCGCCTTGGATAACCCTTGTTGAACCAACAAAGCCTACATCCTAACCCGCCACAGGTTGAAATCGTTTCTGTCGTTAAACTTCTCGATTTCTAGAAACTTGGATGACATCCCTGCTTCGAACCGAAAGCTCTAATACCAGTTTGTTATGACAAACGTAATGAACCCAAGTTGAATCAAGAATCACGACAGAAAAGTAAACACATCACACAAAGAACACAAAGATTTGTACATGGTTCAGCAACAACCTATGTCTACGGTCGTGATCCGGCGAAAGTTTTCACTATGTGTAGCATCAGATATTACAAGATTTCAGCCCCTCATTCTGTTTCTGTACGAATTCCAGAGTCTCTTTACCTCAATTTCTTAAGTCTCAACCTACAACGTATGTACCTATTTATAGAGTTCCGAACCTAGCTCCTTATTGGATAAGGATTACAATTCCTTAGAGGCCAAGACTTGCCAAATAAAAAATTACCTAATAGAATACAACTCTAAAATAGAATCAATTACTTAATAAAATTCAATTCTAAAATAAAATCCTAATTAGAATAGGAACTTCAGATGCAATTTACAACAAAATTAATTTTCGTAAAGCATGCAAATATATTTATAGTTTGATGTATGAATTGCTATAATAGAATGATGTTGATATATTGTAAGGAGTTGGTATAGTCATGGCATTGAAAGACATGAAGCATTCACGCATTAGCATTGTGAAAGAAATGGGAAAATTTCTTTGAAAAGAAATGAAATTGTTTTGGGGAAAAGATTTGAAAAGTGGTTTGTGAAAACCGGGCGCCTAGGAGCTGCTTAGTGGTCTGTGGTGTTAATGTGATGTAGAGGGAACTCGGGAGAGACCCTAGCGTGTTGAGCTAACTAGGCTCTAAATGACACCTTGGAATTGCCTTGTGGTCTAGCCAATCCTTCTCTTGTGGCGCCATAGAGCTACTATGGGTCAGGTTGCATTAACGGTTTGGAATGGAAAAACGGAAATGTTTTGGAAACGAGGAACGACATTGACATATCATTGCATCCCATTGGCATGGCATTGTGTGTGTATGGTTGGATGGCCTGTGTTATTGTTATGCTTCCTTTCTGAGATAGTATGATCCTGTTCCCTTATGCTTTATGCTTTGTTTGGATTCACGGGGTCATTAAGAGGTATGTCTTAGGCACCTCCTACTGAGCGGTTGTGCTCACCCCTTATATTACTATTTCAGGTCACAGGAAGGAAGTGGCGGCTGACGCAGCCTTATTCACCTGCATTGGTGAGTCCTATGTGATGTTAGAGATATGATATACTATAAGCCTTAGGATGGCACGTATATTATGTATCGATGTTAGAATTGACCATAATGCCCTTAGACAACCTCGGGTTCGGGTAAGGACCCACTTAGCGATTTGGATCCCCGAGTTCGGGTTGTTAAAAAATTTCGTTTCTTTCGACTAATTATATATTAATAAAAACAAAATTTTATACCACTGAACACCTGCCCTTGATGTTTCATAAATTTGCTTCTGATTTTCTGCCCAATTATTTTCTTTTTCCTTCAACCTTTTTTGATAATCATTGCTGACAAAATTTACATGAGTTACATATCCAAAATACCCATTGTAGTTTTCACTAGATACCATGGGGAATTCATGGTGTGTGCTCATCATTAAGGTGACATCATCAAAACTAAACCCGTTAAACTGATGATCACTCAGCCCCTGTATT
>JAOTQH010122367.1:0-15756 GCA_025631255.1 Cornus kousa | reverse complement strand
CGCCCATCTCATACACTCTCTCTCTAAAATCACGAACTTATAATGGGTGGTGATTAATATAGAGTTTAGACAAACCTGCTGAGGCAACTTCAGTGAACCAATTCTTGAGGTAAAATTTTACCACCCTTCTTTTAGTTAGGGCTCTAAAAATCTATATAAATGTGTATTTATATGTGTATATACGCGTGCATATCTCTATGTGTGTGTTTACAAAGCTGCTGGACGTTTTTATTCTGTGGAACAAAAACTCTGTTTTAAAATTGTATTGCTTCTCAATCTCTTAAGCCTTGAATGTGTTTTTTAAGTTTGTACACAATGCCTTCTCAAAAGCTGTACCTTTTTTCAATTGAAGCAAATGTGGAATAGATTGAATTGAAGTAAATTGACTCGCAAATTGATGCTTTGTCGGTGAGTGAGACACTGAGGGTTTGATTGTGAAGCTTTTTCTTTGGTAGATTTTGGTGGTAAAGCTTATTAGGGCTTTATATATATATATATATATATATATATATATATATATATAATTATATGTATGTATATGTTTATTCTATGCTATGCAATGCATCAATGGTATTAATACAGTGAAGGAGAAACACGGCAACTGTAAAACGCCGCCTGGGTCTAATTTTAGTGAGATCTGCATGACATTCCTTGAGATGATTTGGTTTGAAATTCCTTGTGAAGAGTATATAAATCACAGCTGGTGGCTTGGTAATGACCAGTATTCAGTCATTAAACTTGCTATTCCGAAATGGATAATTATTTGTTAGATTTCAATTCTATATAGTGAAATATTATTTGATACCTTTCTTTTAAATATTATTAATTTGCAATATTTATATACATATATTGATATTGTTGCCATGAATGTTGGGTGATATAATGTCTAGGAGGGAATTGAGTGATATAATATCGAGTAGGGGAATAAGGAAAATATTATAGAAAGATCAAAACTTTAAAAAGTGAAATGTTCTTGGCTAAAAACTGAAGTTGACAAAACTAACTTCATCTGTTTATTAATTTTGTTTTTTTATTTTTTTTTATTTTTTTTTATTTGTTTGTTTTTCCTGGAAAGTTCGTTCTTCATTTGTATTTAAGGCTTGATACTGGTTTTGAACCCCTAATATCGTGAACAAGTCCTGATTTATTACCTAGACATGGATTTTTTATTTTTTATTTTTGATAAGTGGACATGGAAATATTAAGATGCAATAAAACATGTGTTCTAAAGCTGATCTTCATTCCCTACCATTCGGATCTTTCCAGACATCCATGGTATCTAAGAATAATCGTTTTGCTGAAATTTATAGAAGTTTGATACTGAGTTGAGATGAGAAGCAAGTGGGCATTTTTGATAGCCTAGTATTCACAGCAGAAGTATTATGTATTCATAATCTCCATTTTCTTTTCCCTGTATTAGCTGTTCGATGGAAGTTCAACATTTTCAAGTGTGTGTTAATCTGGTAGTGGGGATTCAGTTGATTTTTCTTGCTGGCATTGGCTCTTGCATGCATAGCTCTTCGTTTTCCAATGAGGTAAGTGGCTGTAGTGCTTTTTCATGCTTTTTGATAATAATTATTAATTTTGTATTGAATATGTGTAGTTAATTTTTTGGCTTTTGCTTTAGTTCTAATTTTTAATCATTCAACTTATCTAAGCCCAAATATGTAAAAAGTTCAGTACTACATTGTTTTAGTTATTTCTGTTGCTTAATTGGACCATCCTATTTTTATTCAACTTCTTTAACTTTGATGCTCTTTTTATTTTAAATTTTCAGGTGGGCAAGGGTAATTCAAATTATGATGTCAACAGCCAAAGTATTGAGGCCTTGCCTTATCTAGAGAAATATATATCGGAATCTTATTTTGAGAAACATGATAGCTTACTTGATTCAGATTTTGAAGATTTCATAACCCATGAACTTCCCCTTGGATCATGTGAAATGCTGCAGGATAACCATGATCTTGTGCCAAGATTGTCAGTGCTGCATCGCCATCTAATCGGCGAAGGTTCTCATCGGCATCTATCTTCATCCATCACATTTAACATCCAGTTGGGGTCCATATGTAAGCTACCTGCACACTTTTGTGAGGCCATTATCATTGAAAGATTGCCCTCTGGAATTTTTGCAGATCCATTTGAACTTCAACATCTAATTGAGCGTGGCGGTAAACTCCTATCCATATTCTTGAAACAAAGTTAGCGTGGTAATCTTTTCCCAAGGTTTAAAAGTTTCAATCATTTGATGCAGTCTTTATGGATGCTGCTGTGTTTGGAGACACAAATTTAGAGCTTCCTTCAGTTGCTTCAAATCGGTCTGTTGTCGAGGTCCACCTTGGTGTTAGTCCTGATATATTATCAAGACATCAGAATAGATTGGATATCACCGTTGAGCTTCCATTACATGCACGTTACCCGGTATGTGAAAAAGTGATTTTGAAAAGTTAAAAGGTTTATCTTTAGATGTAACTTGTAAGGAATGTTAGATTATCAATTTGCTAAGCATTAACCTAGAGTTTTATGCTGCTTATTGAATATACTTTCTTTTTTCTTTTCTTTTTTCTAGAAAAGTTTGTTGAACATACATCAAATCTCCAATTTTCTGGTTAACATCGATAAGGATGCTGTTTAGCAAATTAAATGGTTGTTTTTCAATATGTAAAATTGTACAAAGTTGTATTATCAACTCAAACAGAACTATGTTAATAAGAACCCCCCTTTTTTTCTCATACCCGGAGCCCCCTCCTTGGGGAGAAAAGAAAAAGAAAAATTTAATGGTGGAAGAGCTAGATACTGAAGCATTCATTGTCCCCCAAAAGTGTCGCATAGAAGTAGAGAATATACATCCTGAACCTTGAACCCTGCACCTCATCTTTGAAAACTGAAATTTACAATAAGTGCAGCCTTTCGGTCTTCTACCATCTCTTTCTCTTATACTTCTCTCTCGTTTTAGAATAAGATTGCTGTCTGATAACATGTCATTGGAGGGGTACCTTCAAAAGACTTAAGGACTTGTAGAGTCTGATTTAGACAT
The DNA here is from genome assembly GCA_025631255.1 of Cornus kousa. Lineage (NCBI taxonomy): Eukaryota > Viridiplantae > Streptophyta > Magnoliopsida > Cornales > Cornaceae > Cornus > Cornus kousa. The sequence goes on along the minus strand of JAOTQH010122367.1, from coordinate 12,722 downwards.
AAAATAAACCATGCCTTGCAGAAATTTAATTCTTTATCTCCCAGCAATGAATAGAACCATTTGATCTCTATAATTTTGCTAGAACAAAAATCCAGCAGATAGTCTTTTTTTTGCTTCAATTAGACCTGGTATTCAATCGATACTTCCAACTTTGAAGTGTTATCTTTGAAAGAACTTATATACCAGACATTGTTATTAGACTGAAAATCACGCATTTTTTCATAGTTTATATGGAATAAGATACCGAGTGTAGACCAGGGCTGATGTTAGTCTCGAATACTGAATCATGAAGTGTGCTGACAATTTTTTGAATCATGTTTTTTTTTCTAAACCTCACCTATTACTCTCTACAGTTAAATAGGTATCATATCTTTGTTTAACATTCTAACCTTGACACTAAAGGACGTTATTATATGGTAGCTTTGAGATGGAGTAACAATAATAATAACAACAACAACAACAACTACAACAACAACAACATGGAGAAGATATGGGTCCACTAAATAATAGTATCATATTTTCTTTTTTTTCAGAGTGTTGGAGCTACCCTTTATGCTTCTCTGAAATCCTATGTGAAGAGTCTCAAAATCCTATTTTCAGCTTTGCTTGTCCTTTGTGTGGCTTGACTGAGATTCTGTCCCGGAGTCTAATTGTGAATTTATGACCAAGATTAGCTGATGAACCTGAATTGTGTACATGTGAAGCAGTAGGCAGTATGTAAAAACATAATCATGGCTTTACTGGTATCTCCTAACTAGCATATTTAGTAATATCAAATTCTATAATTCTGTTTCTTTGCTTCAAAAGTAATGAAGTTCTTTTTTTGAACATCCTATGAAATATAAAAATACCATTTTATTTCAGAAAATAAAAGAAGAACATTTAAAGTGTACCGAGCAATTTTAGCCATTTCCGGTCTTCATGACTCTAGGGATTTAATGATTCCAATGCTTAGACACACTCATGCCCATCAAACATTTAGAAATTGGGAGGTGCAGGGATCAAGTCCCACTAAAGGAAAAAATAAAATCAAGAGTGCTCAAGTGGTATAGAAATTTGCACTGTTCATTATTAGAATCCTCTATAGTTCTGATGGGTCTGTAATCTATTATTTTCTGTTGCGTCCCTATACAAGAACTATATATATATTTCAGTGACAACTGAAAACGTGCAAGTATAAGCTTGTAAGACTGCTTATAAATTCTATTCTTCTTGCAGCCTGTAGGAGAAAGTGGCTTTTCAACCGTTGCATTTGACGCACCTGACTTGTTCATGCGTTGCAGCTTCAAAGGAAGATCAAATAATCAGAGCTGCTTATTTATGTTGACCAATAACAGTGCTGAATCGAAAAGTGGTGGTGTTGTATGGAAAGTACCTTGTGGAAATAAGGAACACGCCAGAGCTGTGTCCACTGTTACTTTTCTTTCAGCCGGTGTATCGGCTCTTTTAATTGTCTTGACATCCATCTATAAATCAGACATTCAGAGCTATGGAAAAAAATGAAACAATCTAATATAGTGATCATTCTCTCTTTGCTTGATAACTTTGCATTTTAACAACAGTGGGGACTTGTTTCTTGTTTCTGCATCGCATATTGTCTTAGCTCTTTAGCATCATATCAACATTAAAACACCGTATCTTGTCACTTCAAGGATATCCTTCGTCTGTTGGCTCGTATCATCTTGGGATTGAAGAACGACTCTGGTTGTTTAGAGCCTTTTACATGTGTGGCTGTATCTTTCTCTTGACATCGCATCTCTTTTCAGTTCAGCTCATGGTTGTGAAGATTTGAACTTAAGCTGTAAAGATTGTTAGCTCTGTTTGGATTGGTAAAGCATGAGGGGTGAAAAATAAAAAAAAAATAAAAAGGCAAAAACTGAATATATATGAGTTTCAATGCATCCCTTTGAAAGGATTTTGCTAAAAAGGAAAGAGGATGTATCAAGATTTTATGGTAATATTTTGTTTGAATATGCTATGTTAGTTTTTTGCATGATCTGCAAGATAGGCATACTGCGATATGTGAGAGACTATTAACATTTGATGAATCCTCAGCATATCAGTGTCACGAGTAGGTCAATAATATAAAAGGTCCTGCATTAAGTTTAAAGGAGCTAATTTGAAGATTGTTAGGTTTCAACGCCTTCCAGCATCCACTAGCAATGTTAATTTCAGAAAGAAAAATACATCAAAGGCAACCTTTTTGAACATACTCAGTGTTGACACTAACAGTGGTAGATGTCAATTTTTTTTTAAATTAACAAATCAACAGTGCCATTCATTGATCAAACATATGACAAGAACCCAAATGAATTATAAATTTTTACAATGAAAAAAAATGGCCATTAAGAACAGACCATGACACCCACAGAACCCAACACCAATCTACATTAGACACAATCCCCACCCCACGATTTGAAACAACTCATGTTGCAACTGTTATCATAATTTTTTAACACCCCAGACATAAAAGTGGCTCCTTCCAGTCAGTCTTGATGCATCGGAAAACCACATAAAAACCGCAGACGTCAGCAGATAGATTGCATCTTTTCCATGAGCGCATCCTGTGCTCTCTCATTTTATCCAGATTAAGCCGCAAGTACTACGATCACAATAAGGAGCACGATACCGAATATCACCAACAGCAGACAGGTCTGCATTGAAAATAAAAAAAGGTTCAACAGAAATACCAGGCAAATTAAGAACGATCATTTGGTATCAAATATAAAAGATGGAGATAAAGATTATGGATTAATTAGTCATTGATAGGTTTAACCCCATCAATAATGAACTGCAACTAAAGCAGATTAAAAAGCAGGCATGTCTGAGTCGTTGAAGTCTACAATACCCCGGGGGTACCATATCCCCAAGGTTCTCAATCGTTGGATGCGGTAGTGGGACCCACTTGATGGATGATCCAACGGCTGAGAGGCCCCGGGGGTACCGTACCCCCAGGGTATTGTAGACTTTCTTGTCTGAGTCCCACTTTTGTTACAAAGCTCAACCTAAAGAGTGTCTCAATAAACTAAAAGTCCATTATAGGTGAATTTTATAGAGATCCTACCAAAGCAACCCCCACATTCAGTGGTACCTCATACACCAACCATAAAATAATGGTGCTTTGCACCTTAACACATCATTTTCAAAAAAGAAATAGAATTTGTCATAAATTACCAGAGACGAGTTTGATCTTTGGGTCTTTGCCGCTTTGACAAGCTGAGATTTTCCCTGTGCTGTTGCAGCATGAGAACCCTCGATGTTGGAGCCAATATCATCTGAAAAATAAATTATATTGGATTTTGCAAATTGAACCATATAAAAATTGAATAAGAAAACTAAGTATAAAAGTAGTGAATTCCCATAATTAAGGCCCAACTTACCGATCATGGCTCCTTGCTCATGGACCAACACTGCGAGATCTTTAAAGATCTCATTCACCTCACCAATTTGTTGCTGGATTTCTTGTATTCCTTGCTCTCTTTCCTCAATTATAGCCTCATTGAAGACAATCTCATTGTCCAACAGCAAAACCTCCTGTCTGCAGCACAAATCAGTAGGAAACTAAGGGGACTAAAGTTCACAGGAAAACAACTCCAGTTCTTCAATAGAAAGATTCAGATTGAAGTAAAGAAACCATTTAATTGAGGTAGTTCCCCAAGTTTGTTGAAATAAGATTTGATTGAAGGCATAATCTAACCAATGGTGAAAGAGCTTCACTCACTATACACAATGGTATTAGACCATCAAAGTCATGGCGTTCAATTTTAATAATTTTGGTAGGTAAAAATAGTGCAGCACATCTTTAAGAAAGGGGAAGAGAGGATTCTCTTTCAAATTTTCAATAAAAATTGTAAGCTGCCATAAAATATTAACCAATTTCTACCTTTTTTTTTTTTTTGATAAGTTAACCAATTTCTACCTTTTCCTGTATAACGTCTCAAGAATTTAAGAAACTACCAATCAATTTAACCCGGTGGCCAAATAAATGCTGAAACTGAGGACCAATTTGGTAACCATGTTTTCAATTTATTTGTTATTCTTTCAGAAATTTAGAGAACACAAAAACAAAAAGGTGGTTTGTAGTTCTTTCAGGAACTGGTTCCAGAGTAGGACCCAGAATTGAACACAGGAAAAAGAGGAGAGGAAATAGAACTAATGTTCAGGGGACCATATTTAATAAGAGTCTCATCTTCTCCTCTTAGCAGGAACTTCTGGCTTCCAATATATTTTAACCCTAAACCCTTAAAATGTGGTCATCTAACTTCCCCAATCAGCTTCCAACATACATTGGCCCACTCACTTAATCTCTGGATATTTTGCAGAGAAAATGTGGACAAAAAATTTACTTCCATTCATGCTGATAAGATTTATGATGTCATATATGCATTTATAAGTATAATTCCATCACCAGCAATATAAAATGTGGGTCATTAAGTTGCAAGGGAAACGCATGGATGGCATGAATGGAACAGGGTAAATTAGAATGGAAAATCCCAGTCACCCACGCTTTGAGAGAGAGAAAAGAGGGGTCCTAGGAGTAGCAATCTTGTTTTAGAAATAATTGCTCCACTGAAAGGTTAGAAGTGATACTCTGATCATTTTGTGGTTTTGGGGGTGGGGGAGCTGAAATATGGAATCTTAGAGATACTGGCAATGATCCTCTTTAAGGAAATAGAACTCCATTCGTGCTTGTAAATTTAAATTTTATTGCAGCAACGGGGAGTCAGGGACTAATGGAAGAAGAAAGAAGTTGGCAGCTTTTACAATAATGATCTTTTATTAAGTGGATATATCTGTTTTCTTTGTAATTGAAAGTCCCCATTATATATATATATATATACAAGTGTAATTGTAAGTTCCTTTTTATCAGTGTTTGCAACTTCATAGTATCAATTGACCATAAGTGTTGATTAAATGAATAGTTGAGATAGATAAGACTTAAATTTTGAGAACGGTATTATATTTCATATGCTTATGCTCTAGTTTTTATTTTATTTATTAAAGAAAACAGTATTTTTCATTACCAACCATGTTATAACTTTTTTGTTTTCATTTTCTTGCACATCAAATCTGTCTATAAAACATGTTTCTTGTTTATATTTTGCAGGAAATAATACATGCTTCTGTTTTCATTTTTTTTTTTTTTTTGGAACTGAAAACTGGTAAAGTTAAACCTAACCTTCTAGCATTGTTCAAGGCAATTTAGCAGGCAATTATATTGGACCGGTGCGTGCAACAATATATGATTGTGTATAAATACAAAGCTTAAACCCTTCCCCACTCCTCTTATTGGGGAAAAAAGAGGAAGAAGAAGAAGAAAAAAACCGCCACCACAAAAAGAAATATAGAGAAGAAAAGAGAAGTAAAATAAATTCAACTTATTTCATAAATACAGAATTTCGAAATTTCTAAGAGCAATAATAAGAAACAGAAACAATCAATTAAATAAGTAAATAAATCATAACATGAGGAAAACTCACCTTCTAGATTCAACAAGTAGAGCACGTTGTTCTGCACTTTTCTCTGTACTTATGTCTAGCTCACTGGCTGTATAGCTGTCAAATGTATGGATGAGCCCATAAGTGATGTGCGCAAATAATGTGCTTGCAACCACTAACATTAACTAATCAATGCCCAGAAACTACCTACAAAATTGCTATAAAAAATAAAAATAAAAAATCACATTTAAAGGTTAGAGCCAATGAACCTCCCATCAGCCAGGGCCTGAGCTGAAGGTGGGCTAGAGGGTAGTAAAGGGTTATTAATGGTAAGTTTGCAAAAGAATGGTCCCTTGGTCCCCCCATATTTTTTTTTTCAAAACCATTTAATGGTCACTTAATAAGTTTGTAAAAGAAAATTACATGTGGTCTCTTCAAAATCAATTGAACTTTTTTGTCTTGCTTTTTAGAAATCCAAATGTGGTTAAAAAAAAGTGTCCACAATTCGTATCAATACTATTTCACCCCCAAGAAAAAGAAAAAAAGAAAAGTAAATAATAATAATAAGAATAATAAAAAGAATAATTCTGGCTCAGCCCCTGCCATCAGCCACTGTTATGCAAACGAGATTCAATTTAAAGGAACCTTCTACCATTGTGGCATTAATCCTCCTACAACAATTACCTGGAAGGAAGAACAGCTTGGGGAACAAAAGGAGTATACGCTGTCTCTCTCTCAGCTGCAAGCCGTTGAGCCTTCTGAAACTCTTTCAAAACTGCTTGGAAATCTTTTGCAAGTTTAGCATCTGCAATCTTCTTGCTGGCCTGCACAACAACACAGTTCACACCATAGTTAGATACATGGATAGATGGGAAAATGGATGGGTGGATGGATTAGATATACTGTCGAAACAGAGAGAGAGACTTGAGTGTGTTAAATGCCTCTCAAACAGAGGCAATAGATGGCTACTTCATTATCTCAAAGTTAGAAACTCGAAAAAACAGACATGTGAGAGAGAGAACTCCCAGTACCATTAGACAGTGGCTTAAAAAAGAAAACTTACACTAACTTCAGTATGATGATCTGTTTCACTAGCTTGTTTTAGTTTAGCTGAAGTATCCTTCACCAATTGCCCAATATGTTGCCTTGTTTTGTGCCTGCCAGTTAAGCAAATTCAGTATAAGGATCACCACAAGATGTAAGTCTATCGTGAAACTCGTTGCAAACGCTCAAAAGGAATAAAGAAATTATGCAACTCATTGCAAACTAAGTATGAGGACCACCACGAGAATGTCTTATCGTGCAACTTGTTGCAAATGCTCATAGGGAATAAAAAAAAGTTAGTTAACCATAAAATTTCATGTATCTAGGCATATTTATTTCTTTTTAACTCAACTCCTGAAGTTCCATTCTTTGATATTTCTTATAATTTCAAAAGTTTAGCTGAAAGCCTAAGAGCAAATACAATAAAGTATGAAGCAAATTACAAATGCAATAACTTGCCTAATGATCCTCTTAATTAGAAAATTCTCAAGCATAGAATTAGAGTGTCTGAACTTGGGGGATGGTTGGTGTGTGTGTGGAGAGGGGGGGAAATAAAAAAACATACCACATGGAATACATTAGTTGGTCGATTAATACTCAAGAACATGATATATTTATCTATTTGACAAATAACTTTCTCATCTCACAATTGTTAATATTTCAGTACATGTCACTATCCCTGTTGTAGATAAAACTTGGTCCTGATAAAAGGTCAGCATCATAAATCTCATCATCATAATGTCTAAACCATTCAGGAACTGATTTCACCTTGAAGGCAGAGATCTTTACTCTTTTGGAAGGCTCAAGGAACACTAAGAGCTAGAGTTTCCTAAAATATTAGTGAAGTGGGCTTATTAAGTTATGCATTTGGTTTAGATTGGCTAGTTGAGACTCGTGGACTACGATTTGATGCAAGGTTAAGGACCAAGCTAGAATAGAAATTAGTTGGCATTGGGTATAATTACACAGACCTCCCCATTAGTTCAAAAAATATCATTTACCTCCCCTGATTTTTACTCCTTTGTAACAGTTTCTACCTTTCCATCACTGTCAAGTCAATGCCGTTTACTGCTAATGTCATCAAAATGAATTGTAAAGTATGTTAAGACATAATTGTCCAATAAATGTTGTTTCTATTATTATTTTTTTCTTTCTAGAGAGAGAAATGGTACAAAATGAACATAAGGAATAGGAAACAATCCTTTTAGTTTATGTTGATTTTATATACTTGTCATTTAAAAAGTTATTAGAAAATTTAAGGGTACATTAGTCCTTTTGCCATCTCCTCTAACAGTCTGTAATGGATATTTTTGACAGGGAAGGCCAGTGTCATTATTTAAACTAGTGGGGTCCTTGTAATTATCCCTAACCCTAACCTCAGGATGTGTGTCCCCCCCCAAATTTATCTATTTGCCACATCCTTAATGAAACCTTCAAAAGGATCTATGTTACATGGACTTGAGTAAGTGTGTCAGGTGCAGGTCCGTAACCAGGCATAGGACGTGTCAAATCCAAAAACAAAGAACACAGGGACACTGCTAGTATTCATATTATTTAATACTCCCTCCGTCGACATAAGTGTCCTCGTTGGTAATTGTGACTCACATTTTTGTGAGTCACAATTACCAACGAGGACACTTAATATGGGACGGAGGGAGTACTTATATTCTATTTTCTAGACTAAAATAATGCCTTAATATAGAATAGTGTCCAATATAGGCATTTCACTCATTTTGAAAGAATAATATAATGAAATTGAATTATATGATACACTTTTTAGGTGCATGTCCAACCAAAAGTGTCGGACACATATGTCAGACCCATGTCTGTGTAATTGTGTCCGACTCAAGTACTTAACCTACTTTTGAAGAGTCCACGTAACATAATTGATGATTGTACCTCATAAAGAAGTATGATTTTTGACCTGCAGATTTGATTATAGGTAAGCAAAATTTAAGATCAAATTATGGCACAACTCAAAGATGTGATTGCGGGTGCCAATGAAATGGACTGATGACCTACCATTATGTGAAGGAGGCAATACAAAAACTAGATTCCATGGAGAAATTCTCCGATTTTCTGCATCATGAAAATGCTTGAAAAATGGTTTGGAGATCCTAATCAACATTATCAGTCAAACCTCTCTCAGCGTTATCTCATTCTCTACTCTAAGAGACTCTTCTTTAGCGACAAGACCCTGATGAGTTCTTCTAAAGTCCTTTTGGCTCAGAGATGTTCCTAGCAGGATTTTGTCACTGTTTCTGCAATATTGAAAGCCGAATTGATCTTGTGAAGACAGAATACCTTACTCAATGTGTTAAGCGGAAGATATGCTTGGCGATCCCCATCCAAATCCGCTTTTGACTCATGAAAAGTCCCCGAAATCAATTAATTAATTATTAAATTAATTCCCCTAAGCTTCATTTGGGATTTGGTAGCAATGATTTGTGCAGCCTGATTCTTTATCCCTTAGTGAGAAAGGTTTAGTTTCCTTGAGACATGAAAACATGGTCAAAAACTAGGGGAATGGAGGGTCATCACCTGATTGCCTATTTGGTCATTCGATCACCACCTCAAATGGGACCTCCCCCTCCGCTTTTGGGGGCTACAGTGATTTGTTCTAAATTCTTATGCTTTAGGCTTTTGGCTACTAGTGGGCACTGGAATAAATTTGCATGCACATTAAATCTTTAGAATTACTTTTTCCTAGCAAATTAGCAACGCACTTTCTTTATGAAACTTCAACCTGAATATGGTGGTCAATTTAAGATAAAAGGCAGTAAGTGGGCATATGCCAACATATTAGAGAGAGATTTGATGGCAAATGGCCGGGGATCAGTTCATGACTACATTGTGTCACATAAAACACAATAACTTCTATAAACCAAAAGTATTGCTGACATAGGTGTAATACATATCTCCATTCCCAAACACAAGTTTTCTATCGAAATTGTTCTGTTATATTTTGCCATTTCAATTTAGACTTTTGAGCCATCCACATCACTATGATTTCTCAACATACCACAAGTTAACATACTATACCTATTAGGCGTTCGTTCAAGACTCATTATTCAGAGCCACTTAAAAAAAGTAACAATCTTGTAACACCATCATGCTGAACCTGAACCAATTCAACCGAAATTTTGAACCCACTACAAATTTCATATGCGTGTATGTATTATATATAACATACTCAACCAATTGAAACCTAAGGATTGGAAACAAATCAGACATGAAAAAGAAAAGAGGGGGAAAAAAGAAAAGAAAAGAAAGAAATCAAGAAGATGGCTCTCACAGCTTGTCACGGAGCTCGGGCGTGTCCTTAGGCGTACCAAGGGTATTAACCAGCCTCTGAAACGTAGAGACGGCGGTGTTGATCTGAAAAATTCCGGAAGCAACGGCTTGCGTTGGGTCTTGTTTGCCATTGATGTAACCTCGCCTGGAAGCCAAAGGACGACCCGCTTCGAGATCTTGAAAGCTCATATCTCTAAACCCTAACAGTTATATATGTATATGTAACTGTATATATATCGATTGAATTGAAATAGAATTGTTGTAAATTGCAGGTGGTGGATTAGGGTTAGGTGGGATATGGGTAATTCCAGCAGTGATAGGAAGGTGAGAAGATTAGTTAGGTTGGGGCAAGAAGAAGGAGATGAAAAGAAGGCGATGATTGAGGAAATTTTAGAGAGAGAAAGAGAGAAAGGAAAAGGACACGGTGCTTTGGCGGACCTTTCAGGGGAGAGGCACCCTGTGCTTGCTACGTTGTTATTCGGTGCCGGCACGTCAATGTGGACTGACAATGTGACACGTGGATGTTGGTTGTTAAAAAATTTAATGTGCACTTGAAAGTTCTTAAAATTTCAACTACTGTATTACTGTACTTAATGATATTTTAAATTACAACTATTCTAGTACTTACAAATTAAAATTCATTACTTCTTTTAGTTTGTTAATGAATTAAAAATTGTCGGTAATAAAGAGGAATAAAAGAAGGTTAGATAAAATATTTACAATTATATGAATAATTATTGTTTATTTAAGTAGGCTAAATTGCAAAATAGTTGTTGAGAGAGTAATTTGTAAAATAAATTACTAGGGTGTAAAAATAATATTAAATACATAAATTACTAGGAGATAGTTTAGTAATACTTTATTACATATTAAATTAGAATTTTGAAACAAATGAATATGTGAATTTTTTGATAAAAATATATAAAAAAAGATTTATTTACTTAAGATAATACCACCTGCGAATTTATACTATTCGTAAGGCTCTTCTCTAATTTCTTAACATTTATTATTATTTTTTAAAAAAATACAAACAGTCTAATAAAATCACATTAAAACCCTTATGATTTATACTTCATTAACATAATACAAAAGGCCTAATTAAACGTCATTAAAACCCCTTATTATTTATACCTCATTAACATTTTAAAATTTATAGCCAAAAATTAAAATTTAAAAGCAAAGAAAAAAATACTAAAAAAAAAAAAATTAATTTTTAATAGCAATTTATTTTAGTTAATCATTATTTTTATTTTATTTTATTATTATTATTATTATTATTATTATTTTAAATGCGTATTCACAACATATCTATATCTATATTACTTTCTTAATACTTTTTTTAAAAATACAAAAAGTATAATAAAGTCACATTAAAGCCCTTATGATTTATACTTCATTAGCATCCTCATTAAACCCCTTATCATTTATACCTTATTAAAATTTTAAAATTTATAGCCAAAAATTAAAATTAAAAAAACAAGGCTAAAAAAAACAATTTATTTTATTTAATCATTATTTATTATTTTAGAATTTTTTTATTAAAATGCATATTCACGATATATATATATATATATATGACAGGCAATATTGGCATTTCACTTTTCTCCAATTATACTCCACTTATCTTTTTCTTTTAAAGAAAAGGACAAAAAGGTCATTCAGTTCATTATTACACCATGCCTTATTTTATAATGTCATAACTACCTTTATATAACTTTAATTTTTTATTTTACCTTCTTTAGTTTCTTAACTATTGTTTTCCCTGTGCAATACTTCTTTTCGTTTTCTTTTCTGAGGTCCTCTAAAAGAAGATAATTTATTAGACACCGATAATTATTTTAATAGTTACTTTTTTATTGTTGGTCCGGTCAAAGGAAACAAGTTATTCAACATGATAATTTTTTTTTTTTTTCTTCGGAAACAAAATATTATTCAATAATTTTTTTTTACAAAATATTATTCAACAAAATTTTTTTTGCCAAAAAAAACCTAAAATATTAAAGATTAGAAATGGTGAAAGAAAATTTGAAAGGTCAGTTGTATTATTTAAAAAGTAATAATCATTTATTTTTAAAGTTAAGGTTATAATTGTCATTTCATTTAAGATTGTAGTGCAAACGTAGAAAAGTGGTATATTAATAACGTCTCCCTATATATACAGTAAGATTATAACATAGAGTGATAGAAAAAAAAAAAAAAAATTGATATAAAAAAAATATATATAATATAAAAATATATATATAGAGTGATATAAAAAATAAAAAAATAAAAAACAAGTAAATTTGGTAAACAATTATATCTATAATTTACTTAATATCATTTATGTCCCATAAAAGACCCATGTCTCTAGGAAAACTCTTATAAAATTAATTGTATCAATTTCTAAAGGTATATACTATATATTTAAATTTCTATATAACCCACGTTTTTTATTGACTATATATAAACAAACTTATCAGGTAATTATAATTTTGAATTTTGTTGGCTTTCAAATTCAAGATTTTTGTTTGTGTCATTGCAAATTTTTGCTATTCTGCTTTAATTTTGTAGTCTAACTTCTCCTATCTATTTATTCTAATTCTAGGTATAATTAACTTATTATACTTGCTCTTTCCACATATGTATGCATACATATATTTTCTCTCATCATTTAAATATTTTGTTGTTAAATGTTTAAATGTCATTTCCTGCTATAAATTATAACTGGATATGTGTATACTTTTATTTTGTCTTAAAATAATATTATTCTAATTTGTTTTAAATTTTAATTGTTTTGTGTTGTAGTTTTTTTTTGGAAATTTTGGACGGTGTGAAAAACAGAAAATGCATTGTGAAAAAGGTAAGTCTTGAAAAAAGTATCCAAGACTTGCCTTTCGTTTAACTTACAAAAAAAAATATCTTTTGTTTTTTTATATTAAAATATTTATGTTCATGTATCAAACACTC